>VZZY01019027.1:62500-142008 GCA_013400335.1 Eurystomus gularis | reverse complement strand
GTACTCAGTTTGCCTGGGCTCATGTGTCTTGTTGAAACCAGAATATTTTTCTCTCCAAGACAAGCCCAGCCCCTTATTCTTGGTAAGAATTCTCCGGTTTCATTCTGGATTATATCTGTTAACCCCTTTTCCATTTCAACTTCAAAAATCAACTAAAAAAAATTATAGTATATTTAAGGGAAATATACATGTTTAACATTCTGCTTGTGGAAAGAGCTGAACTGTGTTTGTTCAAATATAAAAAGACACAAACAAACAAACAAAAACCCTAAGCAAGCAGAAGATGACCTAGCCAAAACCAAAAATGAGAAATTTCCTTCTCAAAAGTGCAATTTTCAAGAAAGTTTGGGTAATGAACTATAAACAGGAGGTTAGAATGGAAACACTCTTACATCTGAATCTGCAGTGTCTGCTACCCAGTGCCTTAAGTACTTTGACTGAAAGCAAAAATGTAGAAAACTGACTAAATCCTGGCATTTGCAGCTTCATTCATAGTTTGAGTGGGTTGCTAGCAGCTTTCTGCCTGCAAATGTCAGAGTGAGATTGAGTCTTGGGTGGGGATACGAAGGATTTCCTCCAGTCCTCTTGCTATAACACAGACTCTTTCAGGGCAGCTATACCTCAACTCTAGAAATCTGAAGGACATTTAAACAAAAACAAAACTTGCTACAAATATTTATTCTTAGGACACCTACTAGATGAAATTGTAGTATGGCAAAGGTTTGCCCTATGATGTGCCCCTTAACAGGAAAGCAGCTAGAAAGAGCTGCTGGTTTCTGGAGGAACATTTAATTGAAGGCTTTTCCCTTTAAAATATCATCTTTCCAGAAATGCAGATGTGCATGATAATCCTATAGGGATATTGGTATTTGGCCTCTAGGATTTTAAGAGTCCTTTTCCCAAGGTTAAGATATACAGAGAGCCAAATTTTATTTGAAACTATTATACAAGACAGATATGGAAGCTCATGGAGTATTACATTGCAAATCACACGTTAAAGAGAGACACATGGCTCTTGGGCTATAAAATGAGTAGGGAAAGGAATGATATTTGAAAGATATCTTTAACCACTTGTTTTACTCGTTAATCTGCAGTTCACAAACCATTATTTGCAGCAAACAATGCCTTTATAGGATTGTTTCTGAAAAGCAAACAAATATTTCATACATTTTCACCGCTAACAGAACTATGTAACAATAGCAAAACAAATACTGATGGTGAGCAATGTTTCAATGAGTGTGTTGAACAGCTGCCACTTTCCACCCTTGAGACTTCTGTGTATCTATGTTGGATAAAATGACTCCTGTAGCAGATTTGTAACACACTTTGTGTTGCAGGGGGGTTAAACAGAAGAGCTGAATCTGTGCTACTGCACGTTAATGTAGATTTCATCAGAGCAAGGGAGACTTCTGCTATTGGCATGATAGGGCTGTTGCTGATGAACAAATACGAAGGTCTGAATGTGCCCCATGGTGAAATTCCTGATCTGGTGCAATACCATTATAACAAGGTGATATTCCTTCCTAAGGAAGATAATTTTCCACCCTAACTCCCCTATACGTGGGCACTTTCACTCTACCAAGTGCTTACTGGGAAATGTGATGTCCTATCTTGCTATATATGTCCCTATGACAGCGTTCTCCTTACCTGCATCCTCTGAAATGGCATGAGGTGTCCTCAGATATTCACAGTCATTCTAAGACTGTTGTTGTTTTTTACCAGATTTATAAAGAAGAGAGCATTGCAGCTTCTGCTGCAATAACGAATAGCTTTGATTATCATTAATCTTTGATTTAAAAGAGCACTGGTTTCTTCTCCTTTGACTACAGTTTATTGTTGATATGATCCGTCAAACAATCATTGCATGTATACAGTTTTCCCTCCTGAGGAACACTTGTATTTTCAGAAAGCTGTGCATACTTTCTTCCTTTCCCTCACCCCCTTCTCCATGCCCCCCAGATAGCTTATAGTGCACTGGTTGGGACACTTCCATGAGTTACAGAAAATCCAGCTCCAGTACTCACTTTTTTAATATTCAGATCAGCATTTGGACTCTGAGTTTCCTAAGTCCCAGCAAATGCTGCACGCCAGGGGTTCCCAAATTCAGTGTGCTCAGTTTATGCCATCACAGAAAGTAAGAGCAATTAACTGCAGCCACATGGCTACTCTCATGGCACATGCAAGATAGGTTTTTTTTCCTTCAAATCTGAGCACTTGCAACAGGAGAGCTTTGAGAGACCTATCCCAGAGTAGCCCAATGGTTAAATGTTCAGGTAGGACATCAGTTTTAGGGTCTCCTGGTCTCCCTCCCTCAGTGAGTGATCTAACTGGTGAGTTTTCTCTGGAGTCTCCTTCTTCCCTCTCCCTGGAAGCTACTTTCTGAGCTGCAGCCACAGTCTGTGTAGTTTGCAGGTACATACCCAAAGTTTTGTGTGCTCTGTTCTGAGGAGAAGAGCAGAAATAAAACTGAGCAGAAGCCTCAGAAAGAGATTCTCTATCTCCAAGCTGGCAGTAGATGAAAATCCCAGAGAGTGCAAATATCAGGGAATCACAGAAATTCTTCTAGACCCAGAAGTACAGCCTGGGACCGATTAAAAGAGGGAAAGTAATAGGCTTCAAGGCAACTGTTACCATGGCTTGGGCCTGATCCTTGCGTAGCTGTCTGAGTAAACCCTGATGTGAGATGTCCCTGGGCATTACTGTCAGGGTATGGGTCAGGAATCTGTCTCCTACCTAAGCAGGAATTTAGCCTGGGCAAAGTCCTTTTGTTAATGGCTGTCTGGCTTCCTGATGCATGGGCTCTAGATGTGCGTGTATGTGCTCACACTGTTATAAAAAGACTTTGGATAAGTGACTGTTACTTGAAAGCTCCAGAAGCAACTCGCCAGCTGCCAAATGGGAGGCCCGATAGTTGTTCCTGCTGTGGTAATCTCTCTTTTGTTCTGCAGGATGGCACCACAGCAGATCACAAAGTTATTGAAGGGTTGCATGGGCTTCCCACCCTTCTTGGTATGGTGGCAGAACAGCTGCCTCTTGGCTCTGAAGCTTGCCTCTTTGTTAAAAATAAAATCTGCTTAAGCATCACCCCTTTTGAAAGAATTCTTCGGAGTTCAAAGTAAATTATCTCAGGGATGATGATAATCATTGGCCTTTAATTGAACTGTGGTGCTTAAAATCTAGAAACCAGTTCATGGTTAATCATTTCAGTTCATCAGAAATGAGATTCAAGTTGGGTGATTAGACAATTGCTTCATTACTCAAACTGTCTAATGGTGTTTCACTGATCTTTCACACATGATAATACAGTAGATGAACTGTATAGTTTAAGAATAAGTTGCTCCATTTTTAGATAGTTGAAAAGTGACTTACCAAAACTGTTAACAGAAGTTATTCAAGATGTGCTGTCTAAATCCTTTCCAATTAGTGTTGAGGTCTTGAAGGGCCAGTCTTAGCTTTTTATTAATATGTTCAGTTTATTAATGTATTTTTTGATATATGCATAGTGTGACTGTCTTGTACATCTCAAGATGTTGCATAATTATTATCCTTTTAATTTGTTTTACTTGGGTTCTACTCCTTACTCTTGCTTAAAATTCAGAAATATTTCACAGCTTAATAGCTTAATAACTCATTAGAAAGCCTTGACATGTACTTGAGGTTACCTCAAAGGCTATCCATATTTAACAGTAAACTTGATATAATTCATTGACAGCGTGACTGTCATTGACCAGTTTAAATATTTAAGGTTGTGTTTTGACCTTTTACCTTACATTTACACCATATGGAGAAACCGAAATAGATTGTGTACAAAACTGGGATCTTTATCAGATAGTTACAGCATTATGAAGCAATAAAAAAATTACTACTTTGCCTGGTAATAGGACTGTGTCTATATAATATATAGATATATCAAATACACACTTTTATAAAATTTTGTTTCCTTATTCTGTTCTAGATAAGGAGTCTTTCTCTTCCTTATTAAAAATCCCTAATAAAAAGAACTTCTGCTTCCAATTGTGGAGCAACATCTGTGACCAACAAATTATTGCCTAAGTATGATACGAGATACAAGTCAGGCTTTTGAAAAACAGGACTAATTAGAAATGTTGATGGTGTTTTTCAGGTCTTTCATGTTTTTATTTTGCCACATATAAAAAGGGCTGGGTTTGGGTGCTTGAAGTGATGCTCTCTTGGGAGCCTCTTTACTGAGATCTAACGTACAGAACCAAGACTCAAGGAGAAATTGCATCCTAGAGTCACAAACAAATTAGAAGCTTTAGAATGGCCTGGTTAGTTTTGATGGGCTTTCCTGTGAAAATGCAGCCTGTCTTTAGTCTCTGGCATTTCACACTTTTCTCAGACCATCAACTGCTGACTGTAGAAGTTTCTCATGAGTGAACAAAACTGTAGATTTGCACCCCACCCAGCTGTGTGTGCCTGGTTTTGTCTCTGTTGGTGGATACACATGTTTGTCTAGGTTGGCAATGTGATAGATTGTTTCCCATTCTCTCCCTGTTGACATCCATGACATATTTTATTTCATTGCATTCAAATGCTGTTCTAGATACAAAATAAGCATGTTTTAATTAGTTTATGTCATAAAATGTAAGCTGTCATACTGAATTTACAAGGATTCTGCAGATTTCCATTACCATCCTGTTTTGCTTTAACGTGGTAATTGTATTTATGTAAAAAGGCTCAATGATAAGCTACCCGTGGAAAAGGCTAATGACAAAGAGAGATGGAATGAAGATGGGAAAGTATTTTATTCCCTGTCAAGGCGTCTGTATTGTTAGCCTTTGTGTAGACCATCATCCTTGAGTCCCCTCTGCTAGGTACCTTTCCTTCCCTTTTACTGTCTACCAGTCTCTGGTTGGTACAACTTGGTGTCTCAGAGGACCGTTAGGTTGAATAGTGACTCCAGAACAGTTTCTGATGTAGCACAACTATGATTCACACGAGGCTGGAGGTAACTTTGAAGCATGTGGCTTTGTATTCTTCTGTATCACACCTGCAGAGAAAACTAGCCTATTACTGCAGTATTTTAATACAGCGAAGGCAACTTGATCCAAGTTCCCCAGCTGTTCTTGTGGACAACTGGCGACCCGCAACCACATAATCCACAGTGTTTTGAACTGACAGTTTGATGATAGATTCTTATTGTCCATGAGATGTTTTGAGACTGAGCAGTGATCTCTAGGTCCTAACTGTTGCAACTTTTCTAAGCAGTTTGTTATTTTGGAGACTTCCCCTGGACAGATGCATAGATTTCTAGTCATGTATAGCAGTGTGTATGTGTACTTCTTTGTCATAGCTCTCGTCTCTCTCTGAAAGCTTTTACGTGCCATGAAACTGCTTAGAATCATCCTGTTCCTTTTGAGTTTCGTACTGAGTTAACTGATTTATTCCGAGGTGGGTTCTGCACCTCACCAGGTGTCTTCCATACTAGGATCCATGCAAGCCCTGCTGTCTTCTCACTCTGCTGAGCACTGGCCAGAAAGGCCCACACTCTCTTTCCCATGCAATGCCAGAAGCCTTTGGGGCATGTTATTGCCCTGGAGAGGAAACTGTAGAACCACTTAAGGTCTTGTAGCTCATGATAGCTGAAAAGCTTAAGGCTGCCCTTGAGTATTGGTTTCAAACGGCATTGTTTCTCTAGTAAAGTCTAGAGCGTGACATGTAATCAGCATCAGGATGCACTGTGAAGTGATATTGGGGTCTGGTTATGTTATGTAATGGCAAGTTCTTACATTAGTGAAATTTGAGATATCTCAACGGGAAGCTTTGAGGCCCCTTAATTCTGTAGCACATGGTTCTCAAAGGCCTTTATGGACCCATTTAACCCATGTACAGCATTAAGTGTTTTTTGTTCTAGCACCTGTAGGTTGGTTCACATTCCTGTCACCTTTTCTTACTACTAGGCTAGTGCCAAGCTGTTTCCTTAACTGCTCTGCTCTCAAAGACCTTTTCTGCTAGGTTTTGTTCTAAATAAGTACAAGAAATGTCTTTACTATTTGCAAGTTAAAAACATACCCAGCTCTTGTCCTTCAAAAGAAAATTGTCCTCCTTTTAAGAGACAAATAAGTAATGAATTAGAAGCTAATGAATTAATTTCTGCAAGACTGAGGATCTTGTTCAATGAAGACTTTCTACTGTGACTAATGCATCTTTATTTTGGGGAAAAATAGGAGGAAGCACTCCATTTTGTATATAATGCAGCTGTAACATAGCCCGAAGTTCTTAAAAACTAGAGCGAAACTGAGACTTAACTTCCCCTAATTCCTGGAACGGTCCACCTGGAACGGTCCAAGATTTTTGTCTGGCTGTGGAGCTTTCGCTGTATTTATGCTATAACTTGGAACTGCTATCTAACCATTTCCTAAGTAAGCACAACCAGTTAGCAGACTGATTTAGAGGCTGAATTCCAATATTCTTTTTATGTGAATGGTTCCATTGGCTTAATTGACTCCTAGGGAAGTAAGGAAGTATATTCAGAGTAAAAGTGATAGACCTTGGGTTTAGCTAGTTATATTTAGCAGTCAGCTGAAATACAACTTCTTGCATATATGAAAACAACAGTGCTTTTCATAATTCTGTCCTCAAGAGATATAGTCACTAATATAATGATAATTAAAAAGTTTTATTGATGCATATATTTCTTAGCCATCGCACATCATGAAGTGCTCTAAGAAACCAGAGGATTTTTTCTTTAATAGCTAGTTGGCTAACACTCTAAGAAATCTTCCATTGTAATCTGTGTAATTCAAGGTTTGAAACAAATCTTATTCCCCAAAATAAACTGAGAAGTGCATCAGGTGAGAATGCAATTAAAAATGCCCTGCCAATTTTATTATCAGACAAGCCAAGGTACAATGAATTTCTCGAGTCCTCAAGAAACCTAACAGGTTTGTGAGAGAACCTCAGGAGCTGCGCAGTCGTGTCGATCTACGTCAGGTACTTTAAAGAGTAATTCAAGCACATTTTGTTGCATCCCAGAAAGGGGGTAGAAACACCTTTCTCATGCAAGATAACTGCTCTGATATTTGAGCTGTTTGATGAAGAAAGTATCCCATTTCTGATATTGTGATAGAAAACAATGAACACAAGTTCTTAAAAGCTTTTAGAAAAAAGTTCTTAAAAGATGCCATGTTAATTACTCTTAGGCATTTTTCAGTTTAATGATAACTAAATACAGTGCTTATACAGGGTTAAATTAATCAACAGCTTCCTAATTAAAACAAATATCTTCTCCCAGGGATTTACAATGTGGATTTTTTTGTTATTATTAAACAGTCAAAATGCTTTTGTCAGATAAGGCAAGAAATGGAGAGTTGAACCTAGGAACCTCCTGCATACTATTCCTGAATATATTAGCATTAAATATTTTGCCTTCCAGACAATAAATTATGAAAAGGCTCTTGAAAGTGGGGATGATAAGGAAAGGATGATGGAGGCCAGTGAGATGGTAGTTAACACATTCGCTTGTAGTGCTTGCAACCTCACTTCAGACATTTTGTATTTTATGAAGAGAGTTATCTGTTCTCAGCTGAGTTTCTTTATAGAAAAACCTAGCATAGTGGCTTTGCTTTAAAGAGGTCATGGGCTTATAAGCTCAAGGTGAATATTACAGGTCGGAATGAGAAGAATTGGCAGAGCTATAACAGGAAGCTTTTCTTCACTGGCCTTCACTTACAGGAGGTTTAAAATTCTCCAGATTCTCAACTATGTATTTTTTTTTAATTAGCAGATGAAGTTTGTTTTGTTAACTTTGATACGGACTGTAGACCAGTGTTGCGAAAATTCTTCTTCTCTCCCTGTCACACTTTTACATTTCCACTTGGTAGGCTGACTTTCACCATGCTATTGATAATTGTTTGCTAGCACTAGTAATGAGCTCCTCAGCTTTGGTAAACAGCAGATCAAATTCATTTGACACGTTCTTACTCACAAATGAGCTAAATTTACAAATCAATAGTATTAATGTGGTTAAATGTGACGATATTACCTTGGATAGATTTTATAAGGATATAGCTCAAATGGGTAGCTGGTGCATTTTCATGTACAAAATCCACAGTCTACTTTGAATGTTTATCTTAAATTTGTCTGTAAACTATGGAACTCCATTTCAACCACATAATTGCCTTTTAGTATCTGTCAGCTGTAAAACGTCAAACAAACATTAGGAGCTTCAGCAATGGGTCCATTTTGTAAGTGTAAAGTAAACTTTTTCATCCTAGTAAAGTTTATTTAGCTATCATAAGTTGATAACATTCTAATGCACAAAGAAAGCGTGTTTTCTTTCTTCTGAATCAGACAGTGTTCCCCTGATAACTGTCCTGAAGTATAATGAAATCAGCTTTAGTTTTATGAGCATTAGCATCATGTCATATGCTGGCAAAGTTTATAAAATAACTGGATATATACATTACATATTAAAAAAGAACAGGGAGATTATAAAATGGTATTTAATGGGACACAAGAAAAATATAGCTTCTAGATGATGATACTGGGAGAAACATTTTTCTCCTCTAAAAAGAAATAGTGAATTTGAGTAAGAAAATGTAGTGTCAGCAGGACTCTGAAGCTTTTTCTCACAACTTTATTAAAATTTATCTTTCTGTAAGGCTTTGAATCATCCTTTGAGTTTCCATTGCAGAAATCTTTCTTGTCATCCTAGGTAAAAATCCAATCCATCCCCTCCCCAGTTTACTGAATTCTACAGGATTTTTCCATAGAAGTAATTAAGAACACTCATCTTTTCACTTTCCACCATAATTCTGAAAGAGCTCTGGGAGAAAAATAGGCTTTAGAGGAGTGGAAAAAATTCCTTCTGAGTGAAAGCAGTTTGCCCAATGTCACCCCTATGTCCTGAGTGAGAAACTTCAGTGTAGGTTGCCCCATCCCCACTTTGTGAGCTCTGGCCATGGGGTGAAGCTGTCATTGAGACTGGAACTACCTTGCATTTCTGAGTAACCTGGAATGGAGCTGCACACCAGTGTGTTTGGTCTGGTGTTTACATGGGATCTGTTTGCATAACAGAAGGAATGGAGTCTGTGTAAACAATTCCCATCAATTATGACAGCTAATGCCAGCTCAACAGTATCAGACTGTTGAGCTGGCATTGAAACTACTGAGTATTAGACTCAGTACTTAAATATTTTAGGCTTGTATCTATTTGTTTTCTCACTATACCGGAGTGTTTATTAATAAGATTTAGCGTGTAAATACTCTTCTCTAGTGCTCTATGCTGAACATGCTTCCTTTCAATGGGATTTTTGTTTTGTCCTCGTAATATTAGCTTAAGAGCCACTGATGGCACAACCTTATGCTAATTTAAGTGTTACTACTGCCCATGTAACATGCTGTTCTGAGTCATTAAAAAAATAAATATGAATTAATTCAATGTCTCAATGAAAGATGATGACACATATATTGTAGCAGGCCTGTAAACTGATGGTCATTGTCAAAACCACATAGGCTTTGATATGGTTGATAAGCAGATCTAGGCAGAGATAGAGTCAGCAATCATTTCCGATTCCCTTGTCAGTCTGACGTTTCCCCTTGCTTAGTCAGCAGCCTATTTCTTAAGCTGTGTCACCCCTATTCCAGTCTAGGTTCGACAGTGCAGTCTCTCCATTCCAGTACCCATTTTGCTATTGTCATTTCACTGAAGCACCCTATAGGTGATATTTTGCACACTTGCCTGAGGAGTTTTTCCTACTAGCGTGTCTCACTCACAGGGAACCTTTGGTGAATTTCTTGCCATATTTTATTTGAGAAAGTGTTGTAATTCACTGTAGTCGGCACCAGCCCAAATCAAAGCCAGTGCCAAACTTGGTACTGGTGCCAGGGGTCTGTTTTCCCTGGCATAGCTACACCGCTTCTCTGAAGGACATTAGCTCCGTCAACAATAGCATGTTTCTGTCACTACTGCTACATTAGTTCTGGAGGTTTTGCTGGAAAAATAATGTTGGCAAGGTTTGGTTTGGTTTTGTCTTTCTTGTTGCTAGCCAGCATATCAATGCCAGAAAAAGATTATTGTGGAGACTAAGAATCAGCACTTTACAACTTGTGGATGCAGATGAACAGTGAGTCCTTCAGTCTGACCAGCTTCTGGTTGTGCATGGAGTCCTAGGAAGATAGAGGTCAAAGTACTGTTCTGTGACTGCAAAAACTGCAGACCCCCTAGCCTGCAGCAACTGTCCTGCTCATGTCTCTTCTGAGCAGAGCAAACTTGAGAGGTCCAATGTAAACTCTACCACCTTGTTCTGTTTCTCCTCTTCTGAAGTGCTGCAAATACTAGCAGGGGGACTCTGGCCATCAAAAGCTGAAGGTGGTTCTTAAACCACTGGTCTCTTAGGTGTTCCACCCAAGCTGCATTTGGCCCATGCTCCTTCCAGCCTGTCCCTCACTAAAGCATATATTCATATTCAGAATTTAATAATTGCTGTGATCGACTGGGCTTGTTCTCAATTTTATACAAGCTCAGTGGCAGTGAAATCAGGGGAAGAACAACAGTAGCAAAGAGTAGGGCTGATATTTGAATTCTCCAACACTTCCCCTCTTTCTTTCCATGTGGCTCGGAATGTTTAACCAAGAAAGAACATTAAGGTTAAAGAAGCAGCACAGACTTTAAGCTCATGAGGTTGTGTGTTGGTATGATACAGTTCTTAGGGAGAATTGTCCTGCACTACCATAACCCAGTCAGGTAGTTTGAGAATATAAGTTTCAATTATGGTTCAGGAGTTTCTTCCCTTCATGGTTTTAAGAACCTTACCATTATTATCTATCTCTCTGTGTTTTTCAGGACTGTAGTTGACTATGCTAATATTACAGTACAAATTAAAGTCAGCTTCCAGTGATTCTCCCTAGATCTCATTTGCTGTTTTCCTGCGCAGGTTATGAAGTGTCACAACTCAGTAGTACCAATTATTTTTTTTTTCATTTAATGGGTAGTTTTAATGTTCTAGGAGAACCCGTTTTCTTAACTTAATGATAGTATTTTTATGCTATTGCATAGCATTTAACTGGTTACTTTTTGTTCTTTATTCTTTGAACATGTCTAGTTATACGGTTCTGGCATTGTTGCAAATACAGCTCTACAATCTGAGTAAAACAAGCACTTGTGATTTCATGGATAGTTTCAACTTTAGGTCTTTATTTTTTCTTGTGTTTAGTCCTAATTATATAACACTTCTAGTGACACTTCACCACTGGCAAAGCTTCCATAAATTCAGAAGTTTTGTGAGGTTAGAGTGCATGAAATATGCCACTATGAAAATATTTTTTATATGTCAGTATGTTTAAGTGTTCTTTACTGACACTCTACTTTCAAAAAGTTTTACCTGGCAATACCATTCACCCATGGTTAACAGTGGACATTTAAGCCCTAGCTGTGCAAAGGAAATATGCCACTCCTATCAATTAGGGGCCTGCTTCCAAGTGTCGGATTCATAAATCTGAGCTAAGCTTAGGAGCCAGGTTAGGGAGAGGCTGGGCAAGGATTGCTTTCCACCTTTTCTGCCAAAGCTGCGATTCTTCATCTTAAATAGAGGTGCTTAAATTCCACCTATATGTCACCTGTGTAGATGCTACATGTTTTCCAGAGGTCTGGACTTAAGTCATGCCAAACATGATTCCTGCCCGTCACCTTCACCCTGCCACAACCCTGTTACACAAATCAGCATGTCTGTTTTAACCTGTCCATCTTCTCAAATTGTCAGTAGGCATGACTTTGAAGGACAAGTTATCCCTCAAAGCTTCAAGCTGATCTCTGGGCTGGATCCCTGCTGCAGTCCCACTTGCCCTGTTGGTAATTTCCATGTCTCTGGATCACCTCTGTTTAAGCGGTGAAGACTATGACAATACAACATGTGTAGACCTTGGGATGATTACTTGCTCATATTGATAGGATATTGTAAAACTTGATGTGACTAGAATCTGTGCCAGTTTCGACCTCTACTTATTTTTTTTCTTTGAAATAGCTTTTTTTCCTTGTCCCAGCTCAATTCACAAAGGAAACCAGGTTTATTCATGCGTTGTGTCTGGAGTTTACAGACACATGCAACAGCAAATTAAGCTAGCATGGCTGAAGCAGTTTCTACTCATGGCTGTACATACTGCCTTTCTTTGGGACGTTAGTACAACCACTGTGGTGATAGCTGACTGAGATGTGTTTGTTCCTCCACCACTGTTTATAATCTTCTATATTAATATGGCCTGACATTGGTTTAATTTACAGTATAACACTGGGCTGTAAACTGCAGCTGTTCACAAGTCAATTCATTTCCCATCCAGCCACCTCCCCAGTGAAGGCGATAACCTCCAGGAGCCCAGCAGGATGCAGCTTCAGTCACTCCAATGTAATCTGCTGTCACATGTGTCAGCACTTTCTGTCCATCCACATCCCCATGCTGACTTCTCATTTTGCTGGCCATGCAGAAGGTTGACCAGAAAAAGCTTCGTCTGAACCTCATGCTAGACCATAGGATAAATTAGTGCTTGTGAGTTAGAGGCTCACATGGAGGCAGTCTTCAGTAGCTTTTCCTTATTTTAGTGTTTTGGGTAACTCAGTAGAATAGAGCTTTTGGTCATTTACAATTGAATTACTTCATTTAGGAGAGAAGACATTAGATCTACACAGTAGCTTCTCTCACACGAAAATGTCATTGCCATTTAGATGTTATCTAGATTTCCTGCCTAAGAGTTGGAACAGAGCCAAACATTACATGACTCCAGAAAAAATATTGCTTTAAAATTTTACTTGGCTTTTTAGAGGATGATTTACTTTTTATGAGGTGTGGAGAAAAAGGAAAGAACTATGTGACAGAGAAAGAGACAGAGAAAATTTTATACAGGGGGTATCTAAAGAAAGTCTTAGAAGTGGGTTTGTTTCAAAAAAGATATTGTTTCTTTATCAAAAGTGTACTTTATTATGTTTGCCATATGTGATGCTGGATTATATCAGAGAGCTCTGTAAAAACTACAAATTCCCTTTGAAATCATAAGTACACTCCGTTTCTACACCTGAGTGCAATCTCCATTTTGAATATTGGGGTAATTTACTTTCTCCATTGCTGTCTTATCTCCATTTTGGATTGAGATTCCCTGGGAAGGGAGAAGGTGCTAACAGTACAGCATGAGTGACAGGCTGGCTCCTTTTCAAAAGATGCTTTGTAGCATAATGGGATGGGAGCAGCTTTTGAAATCCCATTCATTCTGGCTTCTTGACACAGGCTTGGGGTCTGCAACAATAAACATCCCCTGAGACAGAACAAAAGGCCAGTTGTTTTAGCACAGTCTTTTAAAATATAAAGTTTTGGAGAACGTGCAGAGGGCTTGGGCAGGGGAGAACAAGCAAGGCAGTCTCTCCGAAGAGAGGTTGCTTTTTTACTGAAATAGACCACAAAAGAGAGAGGCTTCCTGCACAAGAGGAGGAGAAACTGTGATTCAATAAGTTACGTGATGCAGTCCAATCTTGGAGAAATCCAGTCTAAGCCTGTAGAGGACCACAACATGGTGCATCAGTGACATGCAAAAAGCTGTCCCTTCTTTAACTTGTATTCCCATGTATTGCTTGTGAACACATAAGAAGGACAAATTAAATGGAAAAGCTTGGGTGCTTTTGCTACAGGTCTTACCAGGCCCCTGAGGAGTAAAGCATCAGATGGGAGCTCTGTGCACTGGGGTGCACTGAGCTAATGAAAAAACCTTGGTATCTTACTAGTCCTGAGTCAACAGCCCCTGTGCCTTATGCTCCTGCTTGTATAAGAAGGACATAGATGTATTTTTTTCCATACAAGAGGAACCACATTATGACAGTCTGCTGTAGTTTAATCTGCAAGATTAAAAGTCATATGTACTTGCAATACATAATGGAGGTCATCAGAAGAGTTGTTACTAGGACTGCGACATGTGCAAACCCCTGTTCTAAAGTACCAGTTGTAGATAATTTCATTGGTTTACTTTTTATATGCATTGATTGACAACAGAGAACTGTATTTTGCCACCTAGCAGTAAAACACTAGACTGGAATATGTCATGTGGCTGGCTTTTTTTCTCTCTCTTCACAATATGAAATGTGTTTTCTGCTACTTTTTTTCCTGTCTTTTGAAGTGAAGGTGACAACTCTCACTAAGTGTTGGGAGATCTTAATTTTGAAATCTGTAAATGAAAGGTATCCAGATACTTCTGTTGTCATTAACACATCACTTCTGTATTAGATGATTAAAACCAAGTCAAACTATCAAATCCATATTATTTAAAAATGAAGAAATTTTTAGAACACCAGCCATTTTGCTAGGTTATAAAAATACAGACTGTTTCAGGTGATGTTATCAAGTTCAGAAATACCTCACTTGAGAGAGAAGATTCAAGAGGTACCAGTTTATGTATATGCTATTGTCTTAGTGTAAGCTAAGAACAGTTAGAATAAAAGAAAACTCTTTAAAATTGAGATAGTTCCCATATAGAAGAGCCTCTATAAAAGTTCCATGTAAGAGTTCAATTTTTGTTTTCTATCAAAATCAGATGGCACAGCCTGTCATGGGAAAAAAACTAAGACATTTTGAGGCACTCAAGTTGTGGAGAGATGTGTGGCAGTTACCTCACCCTTGGATTAGAGGATGTGATTAGGTAAAAGCAACAGTTTCCAGTAGATGTCTTAGACTCAGAGATTGGCTTCTTGTGTAATCCAGGGCAAATCTGAATTTGCTCTAATTAGTTTCAGGAAACCAAACCAGAGCAGTGACTACCAAAATCCTTTTACATCCTGTTCTAGTAGCTTTCTCAGTAAATGCTCTCATTTGCAACCACAAAGACCAGAGGATCCCTGTAACTTGGAGAAATAGTAATCATCTGATAGCAGGTCCATGTTTTTCATTCTTAATGTTTATTTTTTACCTTACATTTCTTATTGTTGCTGCTGTGACAATTTCATGGCTTGGGGATTGGTTACAAGTCCATTTATAATTGACTTTTTTGGTGACTAAAAATGGGAGATAGCAGTGGAAATCTGGTGATTTTGTACACATTTTAATCATGCTTTTAAAGAGCTAAGTGAAAAATGGTAATTTCTTCCTAACTAGTAAATTTGCTTGCCTTTATTTTTGCTATTTACAAGGTGCCTTTCATTTTGTTGTCTACTCCTGGTTTTAAGCTGCGGCATTTACCTACACAACAGGGCAGAGGAAAGCTACCGTTACTCCTGTGTGAAAACTTTTTCATTTATCTAGCAACTACTAACAGAAAAAAAAAGTAAACCACCGGCTAACTCCCAGTAGTCAGAACTGCAAAGGCAGGTAAAAGCCAGTTAAAATTTGACGCTTGGCCACATGGTGAATTTTTGAGAACCCCAGCTGTTTGAGGTGTAAGAACATCTGTGATTGTCAACAGTTCATTAGAAAATTGCTGGCAGTAAAAAAATGCCAGCCCCCCTCTTCCCCAAAGCGATTGGATTCCTGATGGTCTGCTTGTCCTCTGTATCATTTTACTTCATTCACAGAGAGATGAAATTTGCAAGAAATTTTTCTTCTGTGTTTCCCTCGTGGTGCAATGATCTAACATCATTATTCACTCCTTACTTATAACGGATTTGAATATGCCATTGTTTCTTGGACAATAAAAACATCGTTTGCCTAGCAGTCATCACATACATTAAATCTTTGCCATATGTGTATTACATTCCTGTGTCGTATTCCTTGGACAGAGCCTGGGTAAATTCCTTTGGCTCGAGTTTTGACATGATGGTTGTAACAACTGAGAAAGCTTCCATTAATCAGAGCACAAAGTTAATACTTTATCAGAACTCTTTGCAGTATTTGGATGATAGTCGATCTCTAGCGTGGGACTGTCTAGCAGCTTGCACATTAGATCAAAAATATGCTGAAGCTAGGAGCAATGAACCATTTTTAGGCTTACATTAAAAAGAATTAAAAAAAAGTCATGCTCGATCAGACCTGTCTGCGCAGGGAACCTAAGACAGGCTGTAAGTCTGGCTGTAGGATCTTGAGCTTTGCAGGTCTGTGGCCGCTTGGATTCCTCTTCTCTTTGAATTTTTGACTGCCTGCAGCAGAATTTCCATTGCTAACATTGTCTCTGTTCCACATAGCAACGAGAGTCGGAGAATGGTCTACTATTTAGTTTTTCTTTCTCACATGTTTCTGCAGCTCTTGCTTATTTCTTTTCTTGTATTTGGCTATAGACTTGAGGGTGAGATCACACATGTATAGAACGAGAGCTGCAGAAACGTATTACTCAGGCGTATTGAGTGCCAGCATTTGAAAGTGCCAAATTAGTTTTTGGGTTTTCAGTATCACATTTTGGAGATGTCACAGGCTACTACTGCTCACTACTATCTACTCCTTACAGCACGTATGTAACATTTATAAATACTTTTGCAGATGAACATACCTTTTTAGCTACAGGAGGTTGATGGCATTGACCTATTGTATAAAAACAGTATGGTGGTTCTGATCCAGTGGTTCCAAGTTTTTAGACTTCTCTATTAGACACATGAAATGAGCCAATTACAAAAGCAAAGATAGTTTAACCATGACATTTGTTCATTGTTGTTGTACTCAGCAGTTCCGTATAGACTCTCTTCATAATTAAGGGCTTTACTAAGTAAAGAAGATTCCCAGCAGTCACCCTGGAATTGGATTAACAGCACAAGAAACTCCCCCTTGCTAGCCACATGTTCAGTCCCTTTATAACTTCCCATATACAAATCCTTCTTCAATTTATTTAAATGAATTGCTGTAATTTGGCTCTGTGGACTTGAAGAAATCTAGACAGGCTTTATTTAGCAGTGGTGCACAGAGTCTCCAACTGAAATTAGGGCCATGTTGTACAAATTATCATATAAACACAAATTAAGAGAAATCCTCTGCACTGATGAGCTGATAATCTTGGTTGCCAAGACAAAGAATGGGAGAAAGGCAGTGTTATCTCTGCAGAATGCTCCATATGCACAGACTGTAATTTACCAAAGGTGATGCAGAGAATGCGTTACAATATTTAGAACTGAACTTTCATTTTCCATATCTGAATATGCTGCCTTAATTACAAGACTGACCTCTCTCTTGTTAGTTATTACAAACTCTGCAATAATTTGAGGCTGATACTGTGCCAGGCCACATATTGTCATGGAAGCAATATAGCTAACTTTAAACAGAAATGTATTTCTCTTTACCTGCAAGTGTGTGAAAATAAGTAAATTTTGTCTTCCTGAATTGCAAACTGCATCCTTGCTACACTGGTAGAAAAGAAAGGATAATTTCAGTACATCTGTTTTAAAGCTGCCATCTGGTTTAGCATATCGCATTGTCTTTTGGGAAAAGTTTTTTCTTTCTTTAGGCGCAACTGTATCTGCCATTTTCATGTGAGGTGATTTATTTTTGGGTATCCTCTTTGAGTATCTTGGATATGAAGAAGTAACTAACAAACTCAATAGATGCAGGATATTATAAAATCATTTAGGTTGAAAAGACTGTTAAGATCACTGAGTCCAACTGTTAACATAGCACAGCCAAGTCCACCGCTAAACCATGTCGCAAAGCACCACAGCTACATGTCTTTCAAATACCTCCAGGGATGGTGACTCAACCACATCCCCCACTGTTCCAGTGCTTAAGAATCCTTTTTCTAATATCCAGTCTAAACCTCCCCTGGCTCAACTTGAGGCTGTTTCCTCTTGTCCTGTATTGTCAGATGTACTCCAAGGAATCTGGCTGTGGTGCGTAAGACATTACCATATCTTTGCTGTCCATCACACCCATCCACCTGAGGTCACCAACCTTACAGCAGACCTGACAAAACCAAACAAGGGAAAGGGTGTGCTTCAGTCATTTCAGTGCAAAGGCCAGAGGCTTAAATCAAACTTAACCTTTGGTGGTGGTACAAGCTGAACCGCCAAGCCTTGCACCGAGCCATCCATTCTGTGGCATCAGCTCTGCTGTAGAGACAGAGATGTCATCCAAAGAGGAGGCGACCAAGGGCTGGCATGGCAGAGGAAGACAGTGTATTTGAAAGGCAGCTGAGGGAAAAGACCCTACAAAATCAAGTGCAGTGAGACCTCTGATAACCAGCAGAGCTCCTCCTCCTGGAGCTGTTTGAAGACATGTGGTGGGATTACTTTCTAAGAGAGCACATGCAGTCATCATGTGTTTTTGGACACTGTATCAAGCCTAGAGACTGTATGCCTCTCGTGCTGTAATTTGTGTCTTCATGGTAATGAATTAGGTTGTAATCTCATGAGATAGAGACGATATTCCAGTAATAATAACATTTAAAATGTTAAATTTTTCTGAGGTATGTGGGATTTGCAGGTCTGAAAAGGCTGTTGAGGCATTTTGTATACAGTTGATACAGTTTATAAATAGTGGGTTGATAGCAAAAAAATCTAATTTCCAGATTTGGGGTTTATTTTTGCATGAAAAGTAATGACAGTATGAAGGTAGCTCTTTAAATGTTTTGCAAAAGGACAAAATACTGCTCCCTGTGCTTAAGTAATGTATTTCTTCTACTTTCTTGGGAACGATGGGGAAAGGGAAAGGAAATTAGAGAGACATTTTAAAATGTCAATTCTGGTTCAAAAGTTACACAAGCAAACACTCTTGACCAAGGTGTTGAATTATAAAGTTTGATATTCCATAAAGCTAAACAATCAGAAGTAATGCTGCCAATAAAAGACATTCATTTATTTACTCGAGGTACCATTGTTAGCACTAATAATACATTTCAACATATTGAAATTGCCAGATAATTCTTTTGTGACTTTTATGCTGGATGATATTGTTATTTAAATGAACCTGCAGACCGCACTGTAATGAAGAAATGCATGTTTTGCCTAACAGTTATCAACTGGCATTCCAGCAAAATGAGAATTTTACCTCCATTCATTCTGAGGGGAAGCTGGGGGTCAGTGTTTTCAATATGGACCTTTTAAAAGCCTTTCAGCGGTGAATAATTATAAGCCACAGCTTCTGAAATTACCTGTATTCACTGTAGGGAAGAAGAAACTTTTATCTTTTGTAATGAAGTACACTTGCTCATTCAAACTTTGTAAGACTTCGTTAAAATGGTGGTTACATTGTGCTGATTTAGTATGAGGTGGAGTAATAAAAGAAATCGATTTTTAAATATACAGATACTCTTGTTTATTCAATTTTACTTTACTTGAATTTTGGATCCATCTTGTCAAATAATACAGATGGGAAAAATGTGAGCTCTTGTGTAAATAACCTTATCTGTACAAATTGCTGTTTACTGCAACAAATGTTACTTCATTTGCAGTTTCAAATTCATTTTGCACTTTCATTTGAAGATTGGGGTTTGAAACTGTTTTGGTCATGCTAATTTTTCTGTATTGGGTCTTAGAAAGATTTTCTTTCTTATAGTTCAAAACTACGCAGAAGATAGGGATTGGAAATATGGCTTGCAGCAATGGGCTTTGGACTTCTCTCTTTGTTCTTAAAAAAAACAGGTTGGCAATATTCATTGGTGTAAAGAAACAGAAAAGTCATTATCTGGGGGGTAATTTTTTAAAATTTATATACAATAATTTGTTCATTATTGCCAGAAAAAAGCATGCAGTTTTACTTCTGAAAATGTGTGTTCTGGTTAATGAAAAACATTACCCTGCAGCCTCTGTGGGATTTTTTTCCACTTGTAAAAGTTTTTTTTTAAAAAAGGAAGAAACTGATCCCACAGTTTCCTAAATGGGATTTTAGGCAAGGGCAAATTCAAGCCTCACCCTCAGAAAATAAGCAAGCGCAAAGTTAAAGGTTGAGTTTTGCTTTTGCATTCTGTGTATTTACTTTTGTATTAAAAATACACCTTCTTTTTTTTTTTTTTAACCTAAATGGCAGATTGCAAATCAGGTTGATTGTTTCAATCAAAGATGTTTTTCCTGTACTTTGAACAATTCAGAGACTTGATTTCCCCACTCAGAGAAAGTCTTATACCCTGTCCTGACAGCAGTAACTCACTTCTTTTAGCATCACTCAAAAAACACTTCATCTGTAAAATGAAATCTGGCTTTATAAATAAGATAAATTCACAGTAGCTAGAAGTTTTAATCCTGTCTATGAAGCTGTTTAGACTGAGTGATGCTGCTCTATTATTTGCCAAACAGGGTGGGAGAGGAGGCAGTGGGAATAGCAACCCATAGATAGATAATGTTGCTATTGAAGTTGAGCTTTTTTAACCCTCTGCTCATGGTAACTGTATTAATGGATGGGTAGCCAGGTAGTGTGGTAGTTCGTAGCTGTATATGTCTATCACCCAACTTGCTAAATATTTATTAGACCAGAATTGTGCCTGTGAGTTAGTCATATTTAAATATGGGCCATATGTTCAATTACTATGAGAGGCTGATCCATATTTCATTCAACTGTTTAGTAAACTTTCTGTCTTCTGTCCATGTACTCAAGCTCCCAAGCTATGGTAACACACACAACAAGACATGCAGAGGAACAACCGTAATCCTTATTATATATCCAGCAATGATTTTGTGCTTAGAAATAGCTAGGACCAGGACCCTTAAGCAGTGTACAAATACAGAGCAAAGAGTTGTCCCCTCCACAGAATTTACATCCAGATGGCTGAGGCATATAAAGATATTTTCTCAGGGTAACAAGTTGCCTCATGTTGGCTGTCAGGAATATGCATTCTCAGCAAATGCAGAGTGATTCAAGCTGATTTAGCCCTTTCTCCTATGATAACTTTTAAACTCAACGACAGGAAACAACAGGTGGATATAAGCAGATGGGGAAGCATGAGGAGTGAATAAGAAGGTCGGCTTCATAGGTAGTGGGCTCAATATTGCAGCAGCACAGCCATTGTCAAGCTTTTTTTTTCTAGCATCAGAGTTAAGAGGAGGCTTGAGAGGGGATTTAAAGGAGGATAACGAGGGAGCTTTGTGGACATGAACAAGGAGCTCTACCCAAGCATGGGGGCAGCAGGGGAGAAAGCACAAAGATCCTTGCTTGAAAAGGTAACAAATGGGTGATGGAGCCTACTGTCAGGGGCTGACTGGAGGTGGGAGCTCTCCCCTCTGGAATAAATGAATGAGAATAGGTTGGGAGGGGATTAGGCTGAGAATGCTTTGAAAGAAAAAGCAAGTAGATTATGTTTATATAACAGAAAAAGGGAAACCACAGCAAAAAGAAGTAACAATGGTCAAAGTGATGAGCGCAGAAAATGCCAGTATCAAAAATACTCTTGAAGCTTTTCCAAGCTGCCCTTTCAATAAGCAGAAGGAAGAGGTGCATTGTAACGATGGCTTTGTATGCATCCCCATCATAACCAACTCCTCACAGTTGCTGTCTGAAACTCAGGAATTATCACTAGAAATTCTCTAAGCGTGGCATCTACCTTTGAGGCGAACAGTTATATTGCCTGAATCAGAGTAATTTTCTTGTTCTTTATTACAAGAAAATAGGACAAAGTATATGTTACTGCAGGGAAAAAAAAAAGTCACTGATTTCTTCATTTGCATTTTTAAAAATTATTACAAGAATAGACTTGTTGCTTTGTTGATTTGTCATAATGATTTAAAATTTAGCTTTACATATTTCTCAGTCTGTTAATAACACTGGTTTTGTTATGTCCTCAGATGTTATGTCCTCATTATTTGCTTCTGAAAAAAATTACTGGCTTTTTTAAAAGGGTGTTTACTACCACGCAGTCTTATAGCAAAGCACATAACTGTCCTTAGGCAACCATATTCCTCAAAATCTGAAAAAAACCATAGCGGAGAATATACTGTATTCTTATATGAACCATCTGTTGTTGATGGAAAGGCAAGAACAGATGATCTGAACTGGACTGTTAGTGTAGAATTCTGTCCCAGGTTGAAGACCCAGGATTTATCTTGAGCTCATCACTTCTGTCCTCTCTGTTGCTGGAGACCAGTGAGGTGCACTGGTGCAGCCATCCTTCTCGGGAAGAGTGCAGCCAGCACTGCTGCTTGTGTGGCCGTGGCCAGCTCATATCCATATTGCAGTGCTGAAGGTCCTTCCTTAAGTCTTTAGGTTATGCCTCCTGCACAAAAGACACATCTGGAGTTTATTAGGAAGAGAAACTAGAAAAGGTTGGTGTCAGTGCAGCTGAATCGATGAATTTAACAGTGAATAGTAAGCTGTGTCTGCATGTTTCGATGTCAGGGTGGCCTTATTACTGTACATACTTACAGAGGATTTTATAATCAATTGCAAAGCTGCATGATGGTTTTGACGTGTGACATATATACAAGGGTGCACTAATCACTGATTTAACATAATGCTTAGCCCTGTTGTGAACACTGTCATTTGTTTAGCACTCAAATCATATTAAGCCAACCACCAGCTATAATTTTGGAAATTGGTGGAATATTCCTATAAAGAAGCACAAAAGATTGTAAAGATTGAATACATTCATTGTCTTAGTGACCAGTTGGGGAGCGGGAGGCCGTCCACTTTAATTTTTTCTTCTTTTAAAAATACTTTGTGGTTCAGCAGCACAGACACTGCCTATCTTTGTACCCCCACACAGTCACTATGTTAACAGCTGTTTGCTAGCTGTGGTCAGTTAATTTAAAAAAGCTGGCACACTGGTATTATAGGTCGCAGTAGATTATTCTTGAATCAAATATAGTGTTGTTGCTTCAGACTAAACCCCCACCCATGACAAAATTCATTATGGCTCTTTAATTTCTAATAGTGTTTGAAAGGATGAACCTGAGATGATATGAAAGGAAATTCAGTTTCTGAAAATTTTCTCAAGTCATGCATCATCCTGTTCCTGCTTTGCTCTTGCTACATGTATAGACTCAGTAAGGAGTTACTGTTGATTCAGAAATCTAGCACTTTGTTTTGTTGCAAGTATGAAAATAGATTATAAAATGTTCACTGACATGATGAACATGGGCATGCTCCTAGAATATATTTCTCCCCTGAATGTATGTTATATACATTTCTATTATGCACATAAATGCAAGGGAGTCAATCTAAAATATGTTTTCTTCCACGTATTGTGGTGGCACAAAAACTCCAGGCCCATCCCTGACTCAGTCACTGGAAGACTGTCAATGCGCTGAAGGGTAACTGGGTTCTCAAAACTCACTTGTCCTGCAGTAGCCATCATAGTCCAGGTGCTAGCTGATACACCAAGCAGCATCACTTTCTGACAAGAGCCTCAATGCTTCTTTTCAGATTGGAATGGAGAGTTTAGGGGGAGTTCAAAAGCTTGAGAGGTGATTGCTAGCTGCTAGAATGAAAAGCTGAATTAGAACACATCAATTTCTCCACATCAGTGGCTGGGAAATGTTCTGACTTTCAGTCCAGTGAGAGCACTGAGTTTGAGAGAGGATGTGCCCAATTTTCAGTTCTCATTTTTGGAAAGTTCTGAGTCCTGTGGGTGCTATCTGATATACCCATGTGCAGAGATGAGCATGGTAGCACTTCAGCATGGATAGGGAGAGATCCCCCAAAAAATCAACAGTACAACACTGCAGTTGTGCTCTTTCCTGCTACATTTGACAAAGATGGAGTTTCTGGTGAAAAGGAGGGAGAAGGAGATGTATACAGACCTAGTGTCCATATCCATCCAGATAGTCGTGTGGCTGTATCTAGGGGAGATGTGGGGGGTGGATCCAAATGTCTGCTGCTATGAATAACTTGAATTTGGAAATTAATGATCACAACAGTAGAAGCAGAGACACCTTCCCTGGAGGAGTCAGTAGAGAAAAGATGCAGCTTATGTGTGAAATGTGAGTCTTCAGCCTGAGTGAGGGAAAGGATCTTGATCTTTCAGATCACAGGTGGCATGATAATTATGGAACTGTTGCCTTTTCTGGAGGTGTATGCCCATTTCTTCTCTGATTTATCATATAAAAATAATTGGTTTGCAAGCTGATATAGGCTTGGAAAATTTTTGTAGGGTGAGAAAATGGATTCCCACTCATTGCCATGTCTGAACTTAGAAAATGACCCTGTGCACCTCTGCACATAATATTGTTTGCTATGCACTTGAAAGCCAGCGCATTCCTTCCCACTTCAACACATTAAGCGATGGAGACATAGTCCTATCACAGGACTTAAGCATCTGTAAGGGATGCAGAAGTAAAATGTATACCATTTTATCTCCCCTTGTTTGAATTCTACACACACATAACTGGCAAGTATTATGGAAAGGAAAAATACCATTTTTTTTCAGGCCAGTGAGAAAATTCTCTAATGGTGAAGATTTCTAAAAACAAATGGATTGCTTCGATGAGGAATTTAGAATGAAAAATGTGATAAGTTATAGTCAGTCATTAATATTTGTTGAACATTCTACTTATTATTAGTGTTTCGTATACTTCTGGTTCAAACATTTCATGGAAAAAGAGTGGAATAAATGGGGTAACACTAACCAGATGGTCCTGTATGTGGAATTTCTAAAGCTTTTTGTGTACTTTATGTCGAAGATAACAAATCACACAGGTCAACAGCTAGTGTCAGCTAGTGAGAAATGATTGTACATTTTAAGGAAGAAAAGCTCTTGAGGTCTTAGTTGCACTGGTGTCAGGGATTCAATTTTGTGATTTTCACGTGGAAATGAAGATGCTTCCAAGTGAGGCATGCTGCAGAAGAAATGTTTAAAGAGAGGTTTGTTTAGATTCCAAAAACTAGGTTATCTTAGACACATTTAGGTTCAGGACATGTCCTCCTTGCTTTCCATTTAATTATGTTTCTATTTTATCTTTGGCATCTGCAGAGGGGAAAATATAGGAATAATTAGGAATAGAGCTAGCTGCTGAAAAATTAAGACTGCAATATTGTTTCTTTATACGCTGTTCTTAAAGTTGAAAAAAAAAAACAGAAAGAAAATCTGTGGTATGTTTTGCTTTTTGATAAGTAGCTTCATATCTTCTAACATTTTGAGAGTTATACGCTTGCTAAGAATAGCTGTCTGATCTGTGGCATATCTAAGTCATCCATCCCTGTAGTATCTTGCCCGGTCACTGTAGTCCTGCTGAAATATTTTGATACAGGATTTCATCCAAATAAATAAACAGTGTATGATGATGCCATCTATAGCCTAGACAGCTCAAAGGATTAGTAATTAGTTATATAGCCTTTTACTTAGGGATCGTTACTTAAGATCAGACTCAGAATGTCACTTCTAGCCACGGGCTTGGCAAGTTGAAACAGTGGTTTCTTTCTGATCCTTGTCAATGAGGTAATGTCTAAGACATCTGGGGCAAAGTAGAAGTAGAAACTGAATTATACTTTCATTTCTAGAACTGATTTGTCACACTCATTTTTATGTAAAGGCAATGGGACCACTTTATAACTACCGTCTACCTGTTCCATGAGTACAAAAGAAATCAACTTCCAGATATATTAACCAGAAAACTTTCATTAGCATTACATCCACTAAAGGAGACAAGTGTGACGTAGTTTCAAGTATATATGCCAAAGAGTGTTGCATCACATAAAACAGCAGAAATGGGATGAGCAATTCAGACCTAATGATCTTTCTTTCATAAGACTGTCTCCTTCCTATAACTCAATAGATACATCTAGATAATGATCCAGGAGCTACAAAAATGGAAATTTCCTTAAAACTGAAATGTTTACCTATGGTCAGCTTCTAGATAGACTTCAGAGAAATGAACCGTTCTGGAGGTGCAGCCTTGCCTGTCTGCAGCAGTGGTCTTAACTTCTTGGTGTAACGCTTAAAACTCAGCTGTAAAAAATATAGCTTTGGTAGAGTTCTTTTCTCTTCAAATCAATCTTCAGATTATAAATTAGAATATTCCTGCAAAGGAAAATTTTTTATGTTTTCTACTAAGGGTAGACATTCTTTTTAAACACAGACAGGGTTTACACTTTTAACAACCTCTCAGGCTAGGATTGCCTCTTCTAGAAGACACTTGCTGTTAGTGGCAGAAGAAATTTCACTTTTGACATATGTGCAGCGAGGCAATGTAGAAGTTTATTCAGCATGGTATCTTCCATAGATGAAGCATCTCTAAGCATTTTGCAAAACAGTGCCATTTTCTAAAACCAGAGGTGAGGAACAATAAAAGAGCCATAGGCAAAGGAGGGAAGATGAGCTTCCTGGTGAAAGTAAAAGCAAATTCTTAGGGACCAAACTGTGTTTTATTAATCATGTTATTACCAGTGTCTGTGATGCAAGGTGGATAGAGAAGTGTGGGAGGATGGCTGTGTTTGTGTGTGTCTGTTGTGTTACTTATAATGTGGTGGAAGGTATTTCTAAGCCATCTATTACCATTGTCATGAAGTGACCACGCACAATGCATTCATGGGTTCTCCTTGCAATGACTGTACTCATCATACCTCACTTGCTGAACATAAAATGAAAGCGTTGCTTTCTAGTAGGTGTTAATGCACTCTCATAGAGGCAGAAGGCGTGTGTAATATTTATTAAGCCAGGGATCAGTAAACCTACCTGAGTGACTCTTTCCATTTTGAGACAAGTTATAAAATACAAAGGGATTTTCTGAAATGCTGTTTGAAAGAGAAACAGAAAAGTTATCCCTTGTATTATTTTAGATTTTTGCATCATATTTTACTGATAAGAAGAGACTATAGTGGTAAAGATTGGATCAAGAAGTGACATGTTCTCTTTTCCTCTATGCACATTTGTGAATAATATCTTTTGTTGTGCACTTATATGTGTGTATTTATGCTTTGGTTTAAGTGTGTGCATGCTTGTGCAAAGTTGTATCTCTAAAGGTGTTTACTTTTTGCTTATGATGTTAGATGGGCAGGTCTCTTTACTGTTATATCCTTTTTTGAAGCATTTCCTTTAAGTATGTATAAAAATAGGGCAAGAGAGACCCTATTTTGTCTATAAAATGCCTTAGTAAATGCCTGTCGTATTTACCTAGTGTTATATTTAGACTGGAGCTGAAGAAATCACTAAAACAGGTACCAAAAGCTCCTGAAAGTGATTTAGTATGAGAGTTGATGTGGAGCCAGTGGCTCTCTGTTACGAGTTCCTGGTCCCTTACTAAGACACCAAGTTCCTCTGACGTGTGACCCATTGATGTTGGCAGCTCGTCTCTTCTCAGGCTACTGCAGCATTGGCCTCTCCTCCCTAATTATCACAGCCTGCGCCCTCCACGCCCAACATGCACATACACGTTCCACTTCACCTCACCCAGGCCGGGTGCCATCATTCACAGCTGCCTCCAGTGTTTTCTCCTGGTGGGAAATCCTATCGATCAGGAGAGGACTCAGGCACTGGGTTTGCATCTTGTGAGTCCAGCTGGGAAGCCCCCGCAGGCAAGAGCACAAAAAGAAGGTGCAAGTCCAGTGCTGAACTGTTGAAGTCTAACCACAGCAACACAGCTGTGGACTTGGAGAGGGTGGAATTGTACACAGGGAACAAATTGACTGTATAGTTAAAGACAATTTTGTTTAGTTCAGTAGCAGTTCAGATGATTTTACAAAACATTAGAAATTTTAGGGGTACTGCAGTCAAGGATCAGAGTATTAAATTGTTATTGGCCAGGTATTTGTTTGTTTGGATTTTCTAAGGGCAGCCCACAGCCAGGAGGCTCTGCATAAACCTAGGAGTAGGGATATCCTCTGCTCTGAAGAGTTTGCCTTCTCAGCTCTGTTTCTAGATGTAGAAACCCAGTAATCCTGACTGAATGTCCTATTATTGTTCAGTACTAAAAATTGGGATTGGGATGCTTGCAATGTGAATCTCGTGCTGATTTGAGCCCTGATCTTCTGAATCCTTGCCATTGTGTTTATTGTTATGCAGATGCATCCTCCCACTGAGTACTCCAAGTCATACACATAGATGTTTTCATAAGACTTAGAGATCTGGTTTGGTAAGTGCAGGGGTGACATATGTAATGCACAGTCTCAGCTGCCTGAGATCCTGAATCTCTGCCTGGAGACAAATATAGCAAGCTTTAATACAAAACCTCTCTAGGTTAAATTTTTAGCATTGTAAGATTGATTTATGTGTGGCAAGAACAGTTGGTTGGGATATATTGGAAGAAAATGTATCCCATCCATTAACAAAGAATGCAATAATTAGGGAAGGAAGAGACCTGACTCAGAACGTGTGATATGGCTCAGAATTGTGTCCTCGAGTCATTATGCAGACAAAAAACCCCACCACTTGCTTCAGTGCAAGTTTTGCATGTGTAACAGCTGTCACAGTCAGACCATTAATCAGCTGAACCACCACACAGGTGGAGGATGAGAAACCACCTTCTGTGCTAGAGGTTGAACTTAGAAATTCTTCTTCATGGGGTCCGTCTGTCTGTGCTGCTATAGCTACAGCAATGCAAATCTCCAGTGCAGATCTGTTTCTCCACTGGTGTAAGTAGTTTTTGTACAGTTTCCTCTTTAAAGCACAGAGGAAAAAATATAGATTGTAGTTAAATGCTAGAGAGACTGTGATTTTGCTCTAAACCTTGTTTCTCCTGCTAAAACTATTGTAAGAAAAGACATACATTTTTTATTTTACTTGATATATTAGTATACTATGAATTTATATCAATTGCATACAGTTAGTCAGATAAATAAACAGCTTACTTTTGATTGTGTGTGTTAAAGTACCCTGGGTAATTTTGCTAAATGATATCATTTGTCATTCCCTGTTGTGTATAATGACTATTTGTGGAAAAAAAGAGGGTTTTCTTTTTTCTTCTGTCCACCCTCAAACCAAAAAATGAAAAAAAAAATCTCATCAGAATAAGCACATCCCTTGAAATACAGACACTTGCCACCTCCTCTCAGTTTGCATCATATGATATGGCAAGACATCAAATGATACAAGGATATGTAACGTGACAATAAATGAAAGATAAATTAGAAGACTGTTTTTTGGATAGTGTTCCTTATTTAATTTGGATGATAAGAATTTAGTCTTAGTTTCTGATATACTCATTTTATCAGCTAAATTTCCTAAACTGTATTATTACAGGTAATTACCAACATATATTTATTCTTAAAACTTTATTTGTTCAATTAGAAGGTAGATTTCAGCCTTTATCTTTGTAGGTAGCTGATCCAAGACAGTTTTATGTAAATGGCTTAATTAATTGGTACCCTTCAGTTGAAACAGCAACTTACAAAGGAAGTAATCCTTTTCGAGTGGCATAAGCTGTTTCAAAAAGGCAAAAAACCCACAATACTTTTCTCAGGCACCTTGGCACACAATTATAAGTTGACAGAAGTAAATGTAATAAACTGCAAGGCTTCTTCCCAAATTATGTCTTTCCTGTGTAATTAAAATAGCATCAACCTTAAGTGCAATGGCTCTGTAGTCTTCAAATCTACATTATTAAAGATTTAATTATGCAGAATTACAAAACTTTTTTATAAATGGTTCAACATGCTGGTGCTAAAGATGTGATCTTTGTGGCCTACTTACTAAGTTTACTATCTCTCTCAAGCAATTAGTTGTTGCCGAGTGTTTGGTGTGTTGCTCTCCCTTTCAGGTTATCCTTGGAAATCTCTGCCACGTAATGCTGTTAGAGGATGTGGTGATGGGACTTTTACTTTATGGCCATCTGACAAGGGCACTGATCACTCCAGGTGACCATTTTCCACTAGTGCTGTTGTTTCCACAGCTCAGCTTGCTTGGTTTTCAACTACAAACTAGTGTCCTGACATACAGGTGTGCCCAGGTAGCCAAGAATGTCAATGGCATCCTGGTCTGTATCAGGAATAGTGTGGCCAGCAAGATGAGGGAAGTAATTTTACCTCTGTACTTGGCATTGGTGAGGCCGCATCTTGAGTGCTGTGTTCAGTTTTGGGCCCCTCACTATAAGAAGGACATTGAGGCACTAGAGCATGTCCAAAGAGGGGCAACAAAGCTGGTGAAGAGTCTAAAGCACGTGTCTTATGAGGAGCGACTTAGAGAGCTGGGGTTGTTTAGTCTGAAGAAGAGGAGGCTGAGAGGAGACCTTATTGCTCTCTACAGCTACTTGAGAGGAGGTTATAGAGAAGTGGGGGTCATGGAATGGGTTGCCAAGGGCAGTGGTGGAGGCCCCATCCCTGGGGGTATTTAAGAGTCATGTAGATGTAGTGCTTAGGGATATGGTTTAGTCGAGCACTTGTCAGTGTGAGGTTAATGACTAGACTCAATGATCTTAAAGGTCATTTCAAATTTAGGCGATTCTGTGAAAGCAGGACAGGGAGTTTTGGTGTTCTCTCTCCCCCTGCCATGCACTAAGATCCACTTCTGGTAGAAGCCAAACCTTTGTGCACTGTTTTCCCTGGTTCCATACTACTCTACAAAAGTAAGGGACACTCAATTAATTTGTAAAACCCAAAAGAGGGTTGTTGAGATCTCTGTAAATCTCTGCCTTTCCTGAGCAGATCAAAATGGCCTTGATTCTGAGTGTTTCCATGGCACAGTGTGGACGTCTTTCTTAGTCTCATGCTTTCCCTTCATGAGAATGAATGGTGGGAGGATCCTTTTAAAAACAACCAATTCTTCATGTCGTTAATAAGGGAAATTAAAAATACACACTGCACCCATTTACCTCCTCTGCTGCTTGCCGTTATACTTGTTTCTGAACTTCATACCAAGCTGGTGATCCTAGGGGAGGGGGGAAATGATGAGTGGGTGAATGAATACACGTCTAGAAATGCGGTAACTTTTCAGTAGAGATGCTCCTATGCTGTCCTCATTATTGTCCCATTTTATTTGGCAGAGTGACTCTTTTCCCCTTAAATGTGCAAGGGTTTAATTAATACATTCCAGTTGTCAAACCCAGTTCAGCTTGATGAGCAGGAGAGTGTAGAAAAGCTAGATTATTTGTTTGCATCACTAGGCAATGGGGAAATACCTCCTCCATTGGTTTTCTTTGCAAGCAGTGACAGCAGCGTTCTGACAGAGACAAAGGGATAAAAAATGTGCTGGAAGGACTAGAAGAATTAATTTGTAATAGATAATTGGATCTGTATGGCAATGATATGAGTTTGGAGGAAACTCGAGCAGACTAGCTCTCTAGGTTTTTAGGTTTCACTCTCTTGTCAAAATAGCGTCTGCATGCCTTACGCATTTTAAAGTTTAAATAAGAAAATACATATTTCACTTCTGTATTTAGCTCCCCCATTGTCTGGCAAAGGTCTGGATACGCATATTTCTATTATTATTTAAAACTCAATAAATAAATTTGCAGTTTGTTGGGAAAGTGGTATGCTATTGCTGTTAGTTTCCTCTCTTGCAAAAGTTAATTTTACTCTTGCACCAGCCTCTGAGACAACCCTGCCTTTTGAGTTTTGCAAGCCTCATCTTTGCTGCTGACTGATCCTGCAGCAGATCCTCAGAGAAGGGCGTAGTTCAGTGTTAGAAGAGATTGTCTCATTCAGTGGAAGCATGGGTCCATCCTGTGAGGGTATTGAATGTCAGGATTGAGATGTTACTTGAGTTCAGTTCCATGGAGAGCCAGTGATGAAAGCGGAGTGCTGTGAGGATGTACTCCCAATGACTCTAGCTGCTAAGGTGGCCTGATGGTGTCTGTATCAGCTGCAGATTTTTCAGAGCTGGCAAATTTCTCCCTAAATATATCTAGGTGCAATAATCAAGCCAAGGGGGTCACAAATCACCATGGCTGGTGACAGAGCAACTAACAACTGGCAACAGCGCGTTATTTTAAAAATAAAAAAGTTTTATTGGAGGATGATCAACATCATTCCCCTCCTTTTAAAAAGGTGTTACAGGTGATCCCTGAAATAAACCTGGGAGGCACCTCAGTATAAAGAAATATAGTTGAGAGAATGATTAAAGATCAAGTAAAAAAAGGGCCTAGATGAGGATAATATGATGGAGACAAATCAGCACGATTTCTATAGCCTGTCAGATTTCTTTGAAATAGTTAACAAATAATGGATAAAGGAGAACCAGTGGATATAATTTATTTAAACTTTCAAAAGGGTTGGATAGAGTCTTTTAAAGGAGGCAATTAAGGAATCTTGCTAACAATGGGGTAGGATGTAAAGTCTTGTCGTGGATTTAAAACTGATTTAAAGATTGAAAGTTAAAAGTAAGATTAAATGTCTGTTTCTTACTGCTGGAAGGAGACAATAATGGGTGTTCAGGAATAGGGCTAGAATGGTAGACTTCAGGTTTGTTAACGTATATATTTTATTAAATTGCTATTGTGCATAGAATACAATTAGGTAGTATTCCCTAGGAAATACTGTAGGTTCGTGTAAGGTTCTATGTTATACAGACTGCTCTAGTGCTGTCATGCTGTATTGAAAAGAAAAAGAAACAGGAAAATAGAGTAAACAATAGTAATAACACTTCCCCCAAAAAATGTTTCTCCGCTGAAAAAACATCATCTGGTTGCTGTACCACCTAATCTAAACTAGCACAGTTCATGAAACACATCAGCCCTGATCCAAGAACGAAATCAAATCTTAGTCTAAAATGTCCAGGGAAGTTTTGTCCAACCTTTGATGAACTCAGCGTATCTGCCCGTTTACTGCAGTCAGTCCTCACTGCAGTGGTTCTGTGATCTCTGCTGGTGCTGGCATTGAGGCACTCCGTGGCTGAGACAACTCTAGCCTAAGGTAGGTCTAGGGAGGAGGAGAAGTTGTAGAATGGGTCTACAAAACTAGACTAGTTCATAGCTTGGTTTTGAAAAAGATTTGTCACGGAAAAGGTAAAAGAAATAGATGCAACAGAAATATGCATACAGTTAGAGTGAACTTGTGAGCCCTGGATCTGTCATAACTCATCAGGCAAGTGACACTGGTGCCGTTCCACTCAGGTCCATGAGGACACCTCTCTGAAAAAGAGATGGGAAGTTTTGCTCCATGCCAGGTGTGTCCTTATCTTCAAGAGACTGTCTAGACCAGATAATAGGTGTCCTCCCCCTTCATCTAGCAAAGATGGAAGAATTTGCAGAATAATTAGAGATGTTGAGTAGGAAATTCTGGATAAGAAAAAATTATAAGCTGTGATTATTTAATATGAGGAGGAGAAGGGTGATCAATTACAGAACAAGTACTACAACAAAGGCTAATCAGAGCCTCGCACTATCCTGAAAGTCAAAAGTCACCTGTATTTGATGGATGTGTAGAAGGATGGGGAGCAGAGAACACATCTCTCCCCTAGTAATAGGAATCTCTTAGCACAGGGTACTGCTGCAGACAGCCGGTTCTTAAATCTTGTAGTGGGGTGCATTATCATAAAAAGTATCATGTAACAGAGTTAGCTGAGGTCTGCCTGGTATGGAATAACACCAAATAAAATCACTTATGTTAGTCACTCTACCCCCAAATTTCTTGAATATAGCATGGTCCTGATGAATAAGGCTATCAGGAATGAAACCAAATGCAGTGGACTATATTTAAGCACTGTAGCAGAATGATATTTTGATGGTTAATTTCTCTGATCTTCTGTTGAATTTAAATTTGCCTACAGTGGTTTCCCAGTTTTAATTAGTACACAAAACAAACTTCGCGTATTTTCTGAGATTATGTTCTTCATTATACATTGCTGTAGTTTTATGTGTTGTTGCCAAGAAATCTGCTTTTGACAAATTGCACAGGAGGCATTTTGAGATTGTGATGGAGTTGATTGAGTTTTGGCCAAATCCTGTACACTTTTATCACTGAAGACTGAAATACAGATGCTTGTTACACTAAAATATATAGAATTTGCTTTGGCCCTGAAAATCTGTGTCACATTTTAAAATAACCAATTTGGGTACAATTTGAGTTAAGTGGCAAGTAAACAATGCAAATGAAACTGTTTTATTAGCTAGAAAGTGATTGAAAATCTGCAACTAATTATAAATTGGCAATATACAAGTCTCCAGGAAGCTGAAAGGAATACTTCATTGATATACTGTTTGGTTGTGTTCAAAATTAACTTACCCTGCACAGTTTGTGCAAGAGATTTTGCTGCTTATTGTAACTTTACTTTCAAAAAATGAAACAACTTGGATTTCATAAGAAAAATAATTTTTTAATCAAAGATAATTCTTCTTATGTTATATGATTTTTAAAAATTTCTTTATTTCACATGGGCCTTGAGCTTCAGCTTTTGTATACAGGTTTGAATTTCTTTGGTGTTTGTCAGTATTATAAGTTTTGATTGGCACCTTCATTGTGTTTTTCAACTCATCACCTCAACACATTTCTCGTGCATTAATGTAGCTGTACAATACCTTTGAGAAATAAGAATGTGTTGTCACATACAAGAAGAAATTCTTTGCTTGTATTTGGTTGAAAAAAGTATGGGACTGGCTGGAAAGCATCTATTGTCAATGCCACCTAGATCTGTAATACTAGGAGCTAGTCAAAACACCCAGATAATTGTCATGTGGATTTGTGCTGCCAGAATGTGTGCCATGTGCAGATGTCAGGTTTTGGTGAATATCAGGTTTTGTTGTTGAAGAATTATTATTTAATAGAACTGTGTAAATACACAAGGTTTTTTTAAAAAGGATAAATCAATGTATTTACTACAACTCAGTTTAGTAACCCTTCATGTATAGAACATCAATCAAAAAGCATTTCACAGAATTTGGAGAAGTGAGAGAATGGAAAATGTTGGTCTTAGAATGCCCTGAAATATCCTTTATCCTAGAGCAGCAGGCCATACTGGAAGGCTCAATGCTGACTCTATTTTGGTCATGTCACCAAGAGTCTCCACAACAGGGAGGGACCCAAACTGTGTCCTCCTGCTAGAAGTAAACATTTGCAAGCTCATCCAAACTCAGAGTTGTTCAGGTAAGCTGCAGAAGATGTAAAGTGAGAGTGGCAGGCTGGGGGGGAAGTAATGCTGCAGTTACTGTTGTATTATTCTGTACTATGCAAATGAGCAAGCAAAAGGATACTGAAATTAAAAATTACTTCCTTGATTCAGATAGAGTATCCACAAGAAGACCCATAGCGGGAAGTACTGACTTACAGTGCCAGGCAATCATCATTAAGTTGTACTCACCTGCCTGGCAATTGCCTGCTCTGTATAAAGCATTTCCCTGGTACGTACTCTCCTTTAACAATCCCTGACTCTAAGAGATTTCAGACTTGAATTTTTTACAGCCCTGTGCCATTTCTCCATAAACCAGTGTTGATTAAGTGAATTGTACATTCTTCCAATATTAAACTTTTAACATAAAGTCTTGTAGTCAACAACTAGTAGAGGTACCTTTTGAAACTTCTAAAATACCACCTAGAAATGGTTCGGGACTGTCAGTGTTGGCTCAGATATGATGCCTGAAAAGCTGTGTAGAGGACAAACAAGCTGGGGAGGAGGAGCTTCCTAGTTAAACCTGTACTGAGGAGATCTGGGCAGTCTGTAATTAAAAGGAAAACAGTTCAGCCAAGGAGCAGGAATAAACCTCTTTTCTTTCTGCAGTAAACATTTCCAGACAGGCCAGTCTCGCAATCCTTGTAGAAGTAGCTCCATTCACTCCATTTGGGACTCCTGTGACTACAGGTTGCAGGATGAAATCCATGAATACCAGGCTTAAGAAAAGTGAATTTTCATCCAGAGCATTTTAATAAAAAGTTAGCTTGGATCATGGGGAAGGAGAGGTTAAAGCACTGGGGTAATGGAGAATATGAGTCATGGCATCTAGACTGAAACAAATCTTTGAGTACAAATCACAGTATAAAATTTTAAGGGTTTGGTCCTGCCTTTGGCTATGCTGGTATGTATTGTTACATATCCTGTAAAAGTGGCTACTGCTACATGTTATGTGGTACTGTGCACTCACATAACTAACTCTGAGCACTAAGTTTTTATAGTCTTTATTATTTAAATCCTATAAATGCCACTGGACTTGGCTTTTTAGAATGTTGAACAGATGCAGCAAGACTTTCTTACACTTCCTACCCACTTACAACCCCTAATAGTTAGTGGATGTGTTGCATCTTTCAATAAAGACTTCTTAGAGAGCTGTTTGGTGAATAAGGCCACACAGAATGTGTCATTGTTGCTGCTGCAGGTTTTGGTTTATTTGTACATTATGGGTACTGTATACCACATAATAATGAAAAGCTATATGCTCTGGTCTGCTAGTTCACTACACAGCCTGGGTGATTACAAATTGTTTGAATAACAGTGGACTATTGAAACTCTATCCAGATGTGCATGGTGCTAATTATGGGAATACCCACAAAGGCGGATTATCTCTTTTGTTGCCATTCCCAAGGCATTTAAAAACAAGAAAGTGAAAAGCATGTAGGCAGCAAATAAGAAGTAGCCATACATGTTGGAGATGAAGACTTTTCATAATTAATTCCCAGGGAAGAAAAACTCTTGAGCTGGCAGAATGCATTTCTGGAGTGTAACTAGATGCAACTTAATGCACAGGAGAGACGTCCCAAAGTGCCAGATTCTGAAACAGTCTCAAAACAAAAATGGCATAGCTTCATTCATGGCAGAGAAATCCAGGTAGAGAAAGATTACAATAGGAGACCAGTGGTGGGGAAGGGGGAATGGAGATATTGTCAGTTTTCTGGCATACTTATTAAAAGGTATTACAGTAATGTGATATGAAATTTTGGAAGGACAGGCAGGGGAAAATGTGATCTTGTGTTTCCAGAATTTAAGTAGTTTTCATTTAATGAGCTGGAGCACTGTCCAGAGGTGTCTTTAGGATGAACAGTTCTCAGAGCATGAAGGACTCTGTTTCCAGGCACCACACTGGGATGATGATGTTTTCACTTTGTAAAATTTCACATTTCACAGTCACACTTCCATAAGTGCTATCTCCTGACTTTGGGCAAGAGATAACATCATGACTGATCTTAAAGTTACCCTCAATCACTTTGTCCCTTCAATTCATTTCGTGAGTTACCATGGATCTCATAGGACATGAAATAGAGAAGGTAGAGAGAGAAAATGCCAGTGGCAGAAATCTGGTGTGGGATCCAAACTGTTTGAGAGAAACCTAGGAAGGGGTGAAAGAAAGGGTGTTGAATGGCTTAGCAACCTGTCTCCTTAACAGCTTGTGATGAGGAAATAAGTAGTTTAGCAATTTTCACTCAAATTTCTTTCTTTTTCTTTTTTTTTTTTTCCCCCCTAAAAGGTGGGGGTTAAGCTACAGAAAGTCTGGCTCTTACATCTTCTCTGGAAGAGAGAGAGAATATCTGAATTCAGACTTAACCCCACTTTGTACAGTTTTAAATAAAAATGATGAATTTCCTCCTGAATGATTAATAGACAAGTGTGCTGACATACAGGAACTATGAGCTTGACCTTCTAGGTAAAGGATAACTGCTATGTGGAGTTGATTACAAAGTTTACCCTGAATAAGTTGACAAGCATTGAGCTTGATTTCCGTGACTTCTGATCTTGTAAATGCACACTTACAAGTGATTTGCCTATTCCTCTGAAACAAGTCTTGTGTTATGTGTGACACGTGTTAAATAAATTCCAAATGGTCTAAAGTGAGATGCGGAATCCCAGCAGCCAGGTCTGTGCAAGCAGGCTGGCCTGCCAGGGAATCACAAAGTGTGAAATACTCTGAACTGGAATTCTCAACTTACCAAAGAAATTTCACATCCTCTGAACATCTCAGAGGCTTATGAAGCAAGTGAATAGTTCTCCCTCCTCCTCCTTGGACTCGTAGACCAAATACTTTTGTGTTGCGTAGACTGAACCTTGTTTTCTCTTCTTGTCAATGTTTCTTTCTCCCCATAAAATTGAGTGTGTCAAAGAAGCTAAAACTATCCACATAGTGCACTGATAGGGTGTTTATATAGATAAAGAACTAGCCTGCATGACAACTGAAACTTACTGCATACTTCTTTATCAAGCTTCAAAATCTACTGCTGGAATTCCCCTGGGCATGAAGAAAAGGAAATTGATGGGAAAGCAGTCATCTCCATAAGTTGCTCCTGTGTTATACGTGCAAGATTAGCAATGATTTTCTCTATCAGAAGGTATGAGAGGAGGGAATCCACTGCAAGGAATCACAAGTGTCTCTGCTGTGGAGTGCAAAATAGACTGTCCTCACTTGCCCAGTGTGCAATGTGAAAATAGCAAGTGAACTGGTGGGGGAGCAGCTGCACTCCGGTGGAGAGGACTCTGCATGGCAGAGCTACTCCCCACATGTGATGTGAAGGGTCCCTGTCACAGACAGGGCTAGCAGAGGGCTGCGTCCCCGTGGCTGCATGGTAGATCTGCTCCCATGTAAGGTCAGTAACGGGGAGTGAACAGGCTGCAAGAGAAAGATTCATACAAAATCTTCGTTTACTTAAAAATGGCACTACTTGATTTCAAATTATTGCTTTGGATCAAGCACACTCTAAAACCAATTTCAGAAAATCACCTTGCCCAGTGCTTGACCTCTGCTTTCTTCAGGGATCTGAAGCACCTCTGACTCACCCAGTGGAGAAATATGCCATAGAATGATTTGGATTTGGAGGAAAAATATTACACGTGCTGCCTCTGTGATTGTCCTGCACTTGGGGAGTTTTAGATAATCTCTTGCCTCTCAGGAGATCCAGTGAACCATAGAACAAGCTTCCACATCTCATGGAGGCCTCTCATCTTATGTGCTGCCTATGGTACTAAGGTCCCTTTGTATCTAGAAGACCTCCCTTCCCAGCAGGGCTCTCCATCTGCAGCATCTGGGTTTGCAGTTTCTTTTTCCTTGCTTTGGAAAGTACATTGTCAGCAGGTTGGTGTGCTCCACCCATGGTGAGGCAGTTTAACAACCCAAAACTTGAAATTCAGGACACTTCAACCCTGGTGAAGTCCATGACCCATGGGCTCGGAAGTGAGGGGAAATTACAAATACTAACTTTGCAGTAATAAATCATCATGGATAACGTTTTTCCTCCCTCTCTCAGTCCCTTGCATGAAGAAATTTTTTTCTTGAAGGATTCAGTTGAAATGTTGCCTTTCTCTTCCAGAAGGGAGGCTGCTGAAAAAAGATCATCTTTGTGTAAGGCAGCATGCAATACAGTAGGTACAGTAGGCTGTCTTGTCCTTTCTCTGTGATAAGCACGAGACTGAAATCTACTGTCATTTGTGTGTACGTGTGAATACCTTTCTGTAATGGAATAAGAGCGTTTGCAGAAATGGCTACTGAAGTACCCAGCCAGTACACTTACTCCAGGAGAGTGACAGGATAAGAGAAGTGGCAGAAACAAAGATAGGAAAAGAGATCTTTGCACTAACAAGTGTGAACTGATAAGCTTAACCTGTATGGGAAATGTAGAGAATCCTTAGTACACTTGTCAGGCCAAAATTAGCCGTGCCAATTTGTTTTCAGCAATGCAGAGCTATGAGAACCCTTTACTCATTTTCTCATTTGTGGAAGAAAACTGCTGGCTCACTGCACTCCACTTATTCTTAGCAAGCCAATTCACTTAGGCATATATATAACTTCCCTGGGTGTTGAAGGCTGGGGTAGGAATCAAGAGGATCTGTAGAGATGGATGGGGAAGTGTTGTGTGGGGGTTTTATTGGCCACATTGATAACTTATGTGTGTCATCCAATCTGTCTGTCTAATCATCTCCAACATGTCCTCACAACTGCAACATGCTCGGAAGGGCCAAAGGGAGACAAGAAAATACATATTTCTTTCTCAAGTATGCAAAGCTAGGAAGCAGCCGTCTCATTTTTCATCTTCCTCCAGGGTAGGTGTTAGAGCCGTGTCTCTGCTGGGGAATGGTGGCTGTTTGGTTCACACAAGACTGAAGTGTGCTGTTTTGAAGCACTGTTAAGCAAGTAAGCACAGCCTTCTGATTAGAGTATAGGAATAGAGAAGTAGTCTGTACCTGATTCATTTTGGACAGTTTGGAAAAACTGGAAGCCAAGGAGGCAAATTCTGTAGTAAACAAGAAATTGTCGATGCTCCAGTTCTGTTTCTTTAATGTATCCTTTCTTGCGGGTACAAGGGAAGAAGAGATGATTTACGCAGTACTGGCTGGCATAGAATCATAGTCTGGGTATCAGTATGGAAAGAAAATGTCAATACTTGGGTGAGAATTAGAGGCTTTGGAGTCAGAAGGAGCAGTGGTAGCCTCACTGGGATGTGTTCTCCAGTTCCTGTGTCACAGGTGGTTGTTTAGATATACATCAGTGGAGGGTAACAAAAAGGCAAATGAAACTCATCTTTGAGTTGATGAAAGAATGAAGACTCAGAAAGGTTACCCTCACAGAGGGGGATGTAATAGAAATGAAGGATTGGAGATGGTGACTGCAATGATATAGGGAAACGGGCCTTTTGGCTGCCGAGAATCCAACCAAAAGGAGGCCAGTATCATGAGGTGAGTAAATCAGACACTCTGGTTTGAATGAGTGCAGGAGGGAGTGGAGAGAAGCAGACTAGTCAGGGCTGAAGATGAGACTCAGCAGATGGAGCAGTGATTGCATTAGGCATATGCAAAAGAGCAAAGAGAAGAGAGAGTTCATACCAGGCTATCAGAATTAGATTCCATTGTGGGTAAGGAAATGTGATTCAAGGCATTGGTTGTTAAATTAGGATTTCCTCACATAATTTTATCAGATCTCACATCATCAAGTCAAATTTGGTTTCATTTGAATGGATCTTAACAGATTTTCAAAACAGGCGTTGTACCTAACATGGCAATAGGAGCAAACAGTGTGATCCAAGGGCGGAAAGGAACTTTTCTGGTCTAAGCTATGATTTTTCTTGGTTTTCAAAGGCATCCCAGGGTAAGCATTTTTTCCTTGAAAGAATTTTCCCAGCCAGATTTTTGCCTCCTTTTTGGCTGGTCACATTTTTCTTTTTCTTACATTCCTTGTACATTCCTTGTATTCTTCTTGCTTTTGTTTTTTTAATCTCCAGCTCTCGCTTCTCAAAGCACAAGGTGTTACAGAGATATCTGTATCTGCAGCAAGAAGCAGTGTGTCATTATGGCCTTGGAGAGAGGCTGGCCATGTGGGAGATCTCTTCCACGTCACCATTTTCCTCCATCTGTGGAACTAGCAGGGTATGACTACAGGACTTTGCTGAATAGAATCTTGGAAAAATCTAGCTGTAAACTCACAAAGCCTGGCTTTGTGTCCAGAAATGGTGTTTCCACACAGTGTATCTGATTTCCATAGCTGTACACTCTTCTAAATACCAGCCAAGGCAAGCCCATGTAACCATTTTAAATTCTTTTCTTTTCTCTTTCTTAAATCAGAGTATTTGTATAAACCTCTAAGGAGACAAACTGACAGCACTTTGACCAGAGAGTCAATGTTGATTGTTATTAATTACTTAAAACTTGTTTAAAAAAAAAATAAGGCCAGGTCTGTGCTGCAGATTTCTATCAGCACAGCTGCTCTGGTCAGACTGACACCTCTCAGTGAGCAAACACTACACATGTAGATGCAATTATACCTCAAAATGGTGCTTGTTTTGCTTGCGGGGATGATTTTACTATACCACTACAAAGAGCAGATTTGCCAGTGTAAGTTTACACCGCCCCAGGAATGCTTTGTCTGTTTACTATGCTGGTATTCCTTTATCAGTAAAGCATTTGCAGTGTAGACATGGTCTTATTTGGAGGGCTGGTTTTAATCCTGACACATGCTAAAGTGATTACACTGCTGATTGAGAACTCAATAGAAGGACTCCAACTGATTTGCTCTGGATCAGGGCCTGAAAGGAGAGGAATTATCTTGTGGTTTGAACACAGGGATAGGAGCTCCTTGTGCACATCCTGGGTTTGATATTGACTTCATTTATCTCTGCCTCTAAATTTGGGGGTGTTAAGGAATTTGTCTTACAGAAGTTCTGTGAGACTCAGTTGGTTCAAGTTCCTACTCCAGGACACAAGTAAAACATGTATCCCCAAATGGATATCCACAACCTTTTTAAAAAAAAATTGGAAAAAAAGTCTAGCTACTTCTGCAGCTGTTCCAATGGCACACAGTGCTGTTGTGGTGAATGCCCTGATTCTAGGCCAACCTGTGTGACTGCTTTCAAAAATCTCATCTGCTTTAATGAGGCATGTGTCACAGTTTGGGATGCGTTGCACCACCACATTTCCCCTAGGTGTTTCCTAACGCTCTTCTCTTTTTGTATTTACAGTATCCATAGGCTCTGTTTTAAGGGCCTTTGAGATCTTGGATGTCAAAGTCAAACAAGGAGGAGCTATGATGTGGGGACCTGTGTGCAGGGTGTAGGACTTTGAGGTCCTGAAATGGGAGCTGCTCCTTCTATAGAACTTAACAGCTGATGGCTGAGCATTATGAGGACTGTAAATCCGAGACAGCAGCATGCAGGAGGGTACTTTCCCCAGTCACTGTAAAACACCAATGGGTTATCACTGCTGTTTCATGCCAGACTACGAATCAATATTAAAAAGGACAAAGCAGAGTTCAGATTGGTAGCTGCCACTTCTTGTGGTAGTCTAGCACATACACTGTTAGTGGAGATGCATCTTGCCCTCAGATTGTCAACTTCATTTCCGTATCAGCCTTTTGCGGAGGCACTGTCAAGCACATTGAAGCTGAAGGGCGTTTTCCATTCTCTTTGTCTCATTATGCACTCGGCTATAGACTAAGCAGGTTCCAGTTGGGACATCGACCCCCACCTGGTGCCGAACATGTGAGATCACACCAAGGAGCAAATCCCTACAGGAAGTAGAATTAATGGGAAATAGCCATTACTCATCATAGTCCTTTTTACAAGTAGTACATCCTTTAAAAAAACACATTTGGGAAATGGAAAACTAGCGTATAGAGCAGAAATCTTCATCTCTAAGGGAAGCCAAGTTTAAATTTTTTATGGTTTAATATAGAATTTTTGGACTGCTCTTCACTTTGTAATCTACTATCTGTAGCTTGCTTAGTCTGTGGCTCTTTTTACATATATTCTCTCAACTGTCATGTACTGGCACAGGAGACAATGTCAAGAGAACTGAATTCTATGACAAATTAGCACATGGAAGAAAAAGGATTTTTTCCTGGTTGTGTGATGTGCCAGAATGATTGATTCCAGAAAACCCCCTTAAAATTCCAAGGAGTGCTTCAGAAATCAGAGCATTTTGATACTGGCCAGCTTGATTTAAGGCTACTAAAATTATTCAATTATGCTTTTACCTGGTCTGAAGTACCTCTTGGCACTATTGAGACTGCAAGGGGAAAAAAAGCTATGCAAAAATTATTCCTTTTGCACACTGCTAGAAGAAAAACAATGCTGTGTTCAGTGTAACTTTGTCAGGATCTGGTAAAACTGATCACAGTTCATGTAGGTAAAAATAAGCCTGTGGTGCGTGCAGCAAAAAAAATGATACATGTCCCTGGCTGTAACCCACAGTCCAATGAATGAAAATCAAGAGAACAGTAGAACTTCCTTTTTAAACTAAGCTTTTGTCAATAATAACAGCACTAACCCTTAGCATGGGCTTGGGATGTTCCACAGAATAATTTCAGTGCTTTGATCAGGTTTATTAACAGCACTTTGGTTTGCTTGATAGCTAAAGGCAAAACTGAGGCATAGGGTAAGTAAAGGGCTGTGTTGATGGTCAAGGAATCACAATTATAAACCAGCGTCTGAGCTACAGAAAGACACTTCAGACTCTAGTCCTGCAGTTTGTCTTGGAGAGGTTGTCTTGAACAACCCCCATTTATTTGTCAGTATTTTCTTGTTGGTGTTATTCTGAGTACTTACTCTGAAACCCCAGTTTTCAGATGACATTAGCTTATGAAGAAATACAGGGAAAAGAAGTAAGAGAAAAAGCCCACTACAAAGCTGGCAACTCATTTTTTATTGCATGGCTATTTGAGAAACGTAAGTATTTTCATGAGTGTAACTTTCACCAGCAGAAGTGCTGTAAGTAAGTGTTGGCCACACGTTTCTACTTATGCTGTGACTTTCTTACGCAGTAGTTCAACTGGTTGTGGGGCTATATTGTCAAGGAAGCAGACTTGAAATAAGTTAGTGGTTGTTTTAACTTATATTAGTTTGCAAAATCTGGTGTATAGTCAGAAACTTTTGACACCAGCACAGCTCTTAGCGTCCTGATAGGAAGGAATGGCTACCTAGGGAACTACTTTAAGTAACCTTGCTCCAGCTTTGAAAGGCAGCCTGGCAAGTTGTTATTTGAACCAGGACCAAGACAGGAACATAGGGATCCTAGTGTCATTTCCATTTTCAGAGATCAACAACGAGGATGAGTTTAAGATCAACAGGTTTTGTAAATATATTATGTAATTTGTGTTTTCTTCAACAGTATTTGCAAAACAAACGTTTTGTGAGCAAGGGTAGTGTACAAGTAGCTTGCTGTAGTTGTATACTCTATTTTACTTTTACTTTGCACAGTTCTGGGTTAAACTTTTGGGTTCTTCTGAGAGAAAAAAAAACAAGATGAGGAAATATAGTTAAATATAGTGAGAAATATGGAGGGTGGTGGTTGGGGAAAGAGGGGTGATAGCAGAGGGGACGAACCCCCAGGGCATGTGCAGTGCACATGTAAGAGTAGAACATATGATCCTTCTTTATTATTGTCAATTTGAAATTACAATGTGTTCCACTTAAACTAGACATGCTAATAAAAGAGGAAGAGTCATTTATAGTGGACAAATTCCAAAGACCAAAGCTACCTCCTCATTTAAATTCTGCTCTTTTGTTAGGGCACCCCACTGACATAATTCTCTATTGTTTCTGCTATTATCGCTCGCTTAATGCAGGACATAGTGTCGGGAAATTCCTGTCTGGCACTTACAAGGTGTTTCTAAAAAGGGGAACAAAAGAGTCAAGAGCACATAGGGAGCAGGAAGAAGCTGCGAGGGGAAGTGGCAGCAGAGGGAGGAATTCGAGATAGTAGCAGAGGCTGGGGGAGACAGGCAGAGAAGACACCCACACCAAGGGAAGGGGAGAAAGAGCTTGGTGTAGGCAGAAGCTCTCAGCATTCCCTCTACAATCCAGAGTAGCACAGACAAATTTCTTAAGCGACTTGGGAAGCAGCTCAAGGATGGTGAAAATGCGAGATTTCTGAGTATGGAGTGGAGGACAGTTGAGCTAGAAGAGCTCTTCAGCTTGGAGGATCTTCTGGGGAAGAGAGGCTATGCCTTTCAGAAACAGGGGAAGCCAGGGTTTGAAAGCTGGCTCCAGGAGGGTCACACTAGGTTTGATGCTGAGGATTTGCAGTGATCAGTGAATGGGGAGAGAGAGTTGGTGTCAAGGCATCCACTTCTCCTGGTACACTCGATATGAGGGGCAAGACATCCTAACTTGTACTAGCCTTAACATAAGGAGATTACTCTGTACTGTCATTTGTTAATAACGATGTCGTTTTCTGCCGTATAATTAGAAAATACATCTTGCTTTGCCTCCAAGCACTGTAGCCTTATTGCATTTGCACATTTTTCATAATATTTCAAGCGAACTGACCAGATAACATTAATGAATATATTAGATAGGCAGCCACTTTTAAGGAAAAATAATAAACATACTTGTATATTAAAAAGTTAATTCAGTCTGGAGCCAAACAGGTAATTTTCCCTTCAGCATTTTTTCACTCAACTAAGACAGGTTGGACTAGGAGTGCAGTCACCCTGTCTACAGCACTTGGCTTGGCTTGCATACCAGGGGCGAATTTTCTTCAGAGACAGACAGCAAGATGATCTGATTGGCCTCGGTCCAGAGCATGCTCACAAAGGCCCCTTTGATGGAGGGCTTCTTGGTAAGCCCTGTACCAAAAGCTGCCTGCCACCCTCCTTTCAAAGATACCCATTTACAGTAATTCGGGGAGGGGGAGAGGGGAAATGAATAAAGAAAAGTGCAATAGAGGGTTGCCACAAGAATAATTATGTTACTGGACTTGGAGGGGGTAGGGAAGAGGAGGGGGGACTTATTAAGTAAACTGCTGGATGTTGAAGTAGCTGTTTGGCAACAATGCAAGAACATAAGGCATTTGCAATTAAGCTCATTAAAGCTTCATCATTTTGCTTATCAATCTTTTCTGAGAAGGGTGGGGTGAAGCACCATATATTAAAACATGACTGTTTTGTATGTACAGATAAGGAGTCATCACTACCTGTTTGACTTTCTGAGCTGTGCTGTAGTACCCAGCCTGTGATGGCATACGTGATTAGCTGATTTAACTCCCTCTTGTACACAGGCAAGTGATTAATAAGAGATTTTTTGTTGTGTCCCTGCACTCTGCTGCTAAAACATCCAGTCCAGGCAACTGCTACCTCCTTGCCTTTATCTCATTTGATATCCAAATGTGGTGTCCCACTTAGCCATCAATTTTGATAGCATTCGTTCTCGTAACAGTGGCTTTTGGAACAGTATTTACTGAAGCCTCCATGCCTTAGAATATGAGGAAGGTGAACTAGATTATCGGAGCCATTGCTTCCTCAGTCAATGATGGATCTCCTCTGACTGGAGCACATACTATCCCATGCTAATCAGAAGCTTTGAATTTCAACAGAAGTAACAGCAACGTGAAGATACATTAATGAACAGAACTGATCTGAGCAGTTACTGATCTGTTAGAGATCTCAGCCTGCCTGGCCTGACTACTAACAGGGCATCTCTGGCTGAGGGACAGTGAAGTGTCCAAGTCAGCTGGCAAGCCATCAGAGTAATAGTCTTGGTGTGAAAATATTGTGGTTAAGAACAGCAGCAACATTGCTGTCTGCTTTTCAGCTGCTTCCCCAGGTCCAAAGAGTGAAATCTGGGAAGAAAGCAGGTCTGTCTTCTTCTAGTAATGTACAAGTCGGTATGTGTCACTACAGTTTATTGCAGGTAGTAGGTGTGGAAGAACAGTATTTCAGCTATAGATAGCTCTTGTCATCCAAGAGCTTCAGAGCACTGTAGATATTAACTAAGCCTTGCAGCATCCATTTCTGGGAGGTGAGCCTTACCTATGTTTTCAAGATGGAAAAGTTCTGCCACAGGGGAAACCCCAAGAGGCACACTGGGTATCTGGGACAGGACTGAAACCAGAAGTCCTGATTGTCACAAGTCCAGTTTCTCTAATATGGCCTTTACCATGCATCTTTGTGATTTTCTCTCTTGTTTAACTTGATAGCAATTATATTGAGCTTCAGAATTTTCTTGTGAAAACAATCAATCTTCTCTTGCTTCATTTATATCCAGTAGCAGCTCTCTTTTCCATATATGATACTCAGTGGTGGAGAGGTGGGACCTCATTTAGAAGTGGCTCTTTCTGTAATAAATTTTTGAATTACTTTTTCCATTGTGTTCACAATATATTGTCTATATAATGTTAAAACTCATTTTAACTTTGAAAGAAAGGAAAGGAAGCAAAACCAGAGAAGCTAGGGGAAATACTGATATGAAGAGAGGTATGGAAGGAGTAGCACCACTAATACAAACATGTAGGTCATATTGCCATGTGGGAATGGAAGCCAGCTTGAACTTTAATTCTTGGTTTGATCAGGGTAGTGTAAAACCAGAGCCCAAAGGATTTCCAATTGAGAAACTGGATTTATATTTTACATATGAGCTGTAGTTGAAGCCAAATGTTCATTCCACTCAAATTGTGTAGGTGGATTACTTTACTTCCAGCCTTGAAGTATCATGTTTTTAGCTGCTAATAAACTTAATAAAATCCATTTCTTATTTCCCCTGGTGTACTGTGTTCATGAGCCTTGATGTGCCAACAGAGCAATGCTGTCCAGAAAATTCATTTGTCAAGAAACAGGCAAGTGATGTGTATGAACAAGTCAAGACGAAAAAGAATATATGTACCACTCTTCCAGTGGCATTGCTCTTACCGGAATTGCCAACCTCCTCATTTCTTCTGACTTACAACTGGACCAAGGAGTTGAGAAAACTTAAGGAATTGTCCTACCATTAGCCTAGCAGAGAACTAAGATATGTATTGTAGAGGTTGATTTAAAAAAAAAAAACCCAGCTCATTCATCTATTAAAAATATCTTTCTGTAGCAACAAGCTCCCCACTTTGGCTTAGCTCCCAGAATCAGACCTACCTTTTCACACAATGTGTGATCAGTCTGAGAGGTTCGTTGCCACTGGAATTCACTGAAGCCAAGAATTTACAAAACTGAATGAGGGATTAGACATTTATGTAGATAACAAAAATATCTAGCATTATTGTAGCTAATACAAACAAAGAGCACTGGGAAGGAGATAAAACCTCATTCTTGAAAGGTTTAAGATAGTGTCTAATATTTGGAATTGGTATGAGACTTCCTCAGGGACAGGAGGAGGTAGATTGTCATGTGGTACCCTTGAGCTTTACTTTGACATGTTCAGTCTTGGATACTGAGTTAGAAAGCGTGTAACTCTGGTTACATACTGTCTTTCTAACCAGTGCACATTTTCTGATGTCCCATGCTTAGCTAGCAATGAGAGCCCTTTAGTGCACAGTATCAGTTTTAAATTCAGTCACTGGCCAGCAAGAGGTGCCAAGTGAAGTCAGAAATCAGTGGGGGTGACTGATGCAGTGAGTTAAACATTGTCTTCAAGACTTTGAGATACAGAGTTGAACTGAAGCTGCAGTACAGGCTCCCTGTTCAATGAAGGCAAAGTCACTTCTTTTAGCCCCTTCATATCCTCCATGTGCAATGACATGTCACCCCATTCAAAATGTGGCTGTAGCACCTTCCTGGGGCACAATGAATTGATCACTTCACGTAATGGATTTACTGGGGGGAGTAGGGAGAGGAAATAATCTTTTAAAGGATTTAGGATAAACAGAAGAGTCAAAATGAGTGAGAAACAAACTACTTTTATGGTGACAGGGAGTGGGAACCAGACAAGAATGGAAAACAGAAGGGAATAAGAGACCTCAGGTACAGAGGAAGAAGTAAGATCTTAGGTAGAAACCAGAGGGGAAAGGCAGGGTTGAGCATATAAACAAAGGATTTAAGAGAAAAAGCAATATTACTTTTGAAGCTTTTAGTGCACATCTGACCCAACTCATCTGTCCTTTCAGAGTCAGCCCATCACCTCCCTTGTTTAGACTTTATTTTCCTCAGAGGTCTGTAATCCTTACTCTAAAGAGCTCCTGACTTGGTGGACATTTGTTGTGTTAGTAAATGCTGCTATTGAAGTCAGCCGACTTGTTAAAACTTGTCCTCTTGCTGCAGCAAGTGGAGTTTGCAGTGAACGGGGAGTGCAAGCCCAGTCATTTTCCTGGTGTGTGTGCAGTGCGGGAGGGATTGAGGGAGAGGGGAAAGGGCCAGGCAGCTTGACAGCAGTTTTCCCACCTCTCTGTGAGCCATGCCAGAGGGTTTATCATGGAGTCTCTTTGTAGGCGGTGTAGGGGTTATCAAGAGCATGGAGTTGTTTTATTTCCAGCAAACGAAAATCACCACTGAAAATTCTTTTCAGAACTTAATACAACCCCAGGCAATATTTCCTCTGCACAAACCACAAACAAATCCATGCACATGCATTTAAGAAAGGACCCCAGACTCATCTGAGCAGGTCACAGAGAACTATAGGATTGCAAGGAGCACTTAAGCCAGCATCGATGACAGTCTGTTGTCTTTGGTCAGTTAGCCCTTGGGGACCAACCCTTTTGCTTCATCCATGGGGACTACTTCTGTCCACTTCAGTAGAAAAGTTAGAGTAAGGGGGAAAATGGAAGTTGACCACGTTACATTTAGAGATTATGAGTTCTGTTCTGCAAATGTTTTCACAGAGAAAATGAAGAAGTTCTTATTAAGATTACGTCTACATGCAAGTAACTGGTGGACATAAAGTGACTGACCCTACCAATTTAGTTGTAGAAGACAAGCATTTACCAACTTTTTGCTGGTATAGGGGTTTTGTTTCCCACTGAAAAAAAAAAGTCTGTTTGCTTTTAAGAAATGTTTCTCTTTTGAGTTTCCCCTTCTCCTGCTCTCCACTATATCCCAGATATATATTGTTTATTCCTTCAGATAATATTTCATTTGAGAAGAGTGAAACCATGGTCTGTTTTTTACACATCATTTTCATTAGTTCTGTGTAGATGTTATTTGGACCAGAAAAAGTTGAGCTGCTGTCATTCTGTGCTCTGATTAGCGTGTGCACGAAGGGGAAAAAGAGAAAATGGAACCTGCTCTTCAACAAACAGGAATGCTAAAATCCAGCATCACTGGAGAATCTAACACAGGGCTTTTAAATGGAGCTTTTGCATCTATTTCCTTCTCCCTGCAGATTCTGTTGGCCTGAAGTTGTGTAACTCCCTAATGAAGTCATTATTGGGGTCTTTACTATCCTGGAAAATGAAAGACTAGAAAATTGCAGCACAAAGCTCACGTTTGCTAAAGTGATCAACCTTAAATGGTGTGCGGGGTTATCTCAGACTCTAATCAGCATAGCCGATTTGAATAGAGCTGTCTTCAAAATAGAGATCTGCTGGTAAGATTTGTTTTCATTTAGGTCTTACTTTCAGCAATAGGATTACCCTAAGGTCTATATATCTACAGGCTTTTGTACAAACAAGCAGCTTAAACAAAACTACCATTATTATACTGATGTAGGGAGAGAGAAAAGCCTTGTTTGGTTTATTGAGTTAAGATCATATGTGTGACAAATAAAGCCTTCCTTTAAATGTAAGTTTTGTCCCATTCAGTATAGTAAGTTTCTTGAGCAAAAAAAAAATTACAAAGGCCAACATTATTCTTAATTCCAATTCAATTTGTCACCTTGAGGTTTTAATCCCATAGGCTGGTGAAATACATGCTATTTCATCCAGTCGAGCAGCAAGACAGCTGATATCGCCATATTTATCACCATCCGGCTGATATAATCAATTCACTTCTTGCTATAAGAACTACCCTTACACTTCCTTTTTCTACCTTTTACTCAATGGCCTTATTAAACTCTTTTCGATGCTGATTTATTGCAGCCATGTATAATGTTGTGCTCTGTGTTGCTTCCCCCACAAAGAACTTCAATAACTGTTGTCATTCCTTTGTCAATTTTTTCTTATTCAGCACATCAAGTTTTACTTACTATTTTAAAGTGTCTTGTAAATATAACAGAATGTGAAAGTGAGCTCAGTTAGCAACTTGAGATCTAAAGAGGGTCGGTTAATCATTTATGGTTTTGATGCCATGGTCTTATTTCATACAGTGGCAAGTGGGGCATGTGTGTTCTCCTGAGTTCCTGTCACAGGAGGTGCTGCAACCAGTCACACTGCATTCAATGCTCCCCGTGCAGCTGCAAGCTTTAAATTGGTTTGTGACCAAAGAAAGAATGAAAAGCAAAAAGGAAAGTGCAGTTAAACAGACAGATCTGAAAATGTTTGTTTTGGTTTTATTTAACATATATGCAGCTTAGATACAGAAGTTGAAACAGGAAAAAGATTGGGGAACTATTTCAAATTGGCAAAAAAACAGTTAGGTTAAACTACTTGTTAAATAAATGTGAACGAACTCTTGTCTCCTGTTTTAGTCCAGTCATTCTGGGTCAGGTCTTAGGGCCCACAGAACTGCCTCTTTGCAGAATTCATGCAAGTAGGTGAAGTTGGTGGTTGGGGACCTGTATTTCCAAGTGTGTAGGTTGGCTCACCAGTACAGGAGGACCTCTGGTAATGTGGCCCACGGGATCAAAGCAGTTGTACCAGCAGTTATCATATTGTCTCTTATCATAAGAGCCTTTTAAAATATTTAAAATGTTTATGGATTTTCCCTAACATATTATGCTAGCAGGATAGCAATGTATTTAAACTGTCAACAACTGACCTTGGATCGTTGGTTAGAAATATTGTGTTGGTTTGTTGCGGTCCGTTTGCTGTTGGTGGTTGCAGCTGAAGAGCTACAGTGGACTTGCTGGTATCACCCAGCTGAAAGTAGATTTCACCTTCACCACAGAACTCTATTGCGGGTTGCAAATATTATTTAAATGGAAATTATGTCCTTATAAGAAGTCTCACAGAAGTGTTTCCTTTTTTTTCAGGCTGACTTTTTAATATTTGTTTTGTATTGTTCTCACTTTTATCCTTAATTTGGGGCTAAATTAGATCTGTCAGTGTCCCTTTAAATTTATTCCACACCGACTAATTTATTTTAGCTAACTTCTTTCAGGACAAGCATAGAATACTTACAGCCCAAAAGAGAATTTTCAGTTCAATCTCAGTCTGGTGAGAAAATTAATCAATTTGCAAGTTGCATCTAGCTTAATTCCGTCATTTAAAGCAGGCATTGAGTTTTCTTTCCCATGTTACATGGAGATTGGAAGGTAAAGCAGTCTCCCTTGGCAGAGGACTAATTCACTTGCCCTATGCTCTGTATAGAGGTCATTAAGACACCACACTTAGAAAGCAGCTGCTTTTTGTGTGTGTGCCAGTATCTCATTTTCCACATATGTAACAGATCAAAACATTTAGATTGGGTTGATCCAGCCTATCATGACGGAAGAATTTTGAAGCAGCACAAGTAAATAACAGCCTTACTGGGAGGGAGGATGCCTTTGCCCTGATCCCGAGAAACTATTGGTGGGCACCACCCCAATTAAAGCAGACTGGGCCATACCAGCTTTGCATGGATTCGTTACCAAAGCCAATTAGCTGCAGAACATTTGGTAGAAAGGAACAAATCACCAAAAACTCGGCCCCATACAATGTTATCATTTATGTTCAGTGCTGGTCTAGCGCTCAAGAGTGTTTCTTTTGTTATAACTCTGTAGACCTGCTGGGAAAAAAAATGTTTCCTGCTTCCCATTTGGCCTATATATTCTAGAGCCACATTGTTCAGTGTTATCATCTTAAGAAGCAGTTAAGATTAAAGTAAGATAGCACACATTTAAGTTTAGAAAACCAGCCAGAAAAACTGTACAACTTTTATGGTCTTCAGCCAAAGTGCATTTAAGTGTGGGGCTGTTTTTCAGAAAATTGAATTAACATGTAATTTTTCAACTCTTCTGTATTTTCATTTATATTCTTCATCCGCTAAATCTGTGCCATTATATGGCTGTCTACTACTGGCCAGAGTTCCTGGGCCAGCCCTCAAGAATATGAAAATCAGAGAACTAAAAAGAGGAAGAGGATGCTTTGGCAAGCATATGTTTATTGGTTATGGGCAGTTGGCTATCACTGTGGTACCCCTTGGGATTATCACCCGCCAAAATCCAAAGCTCCGTTTCAGAGGGGATTATTTCAAGGAGCAGAAGCAATTGCAAAGTAGTGTAGCAGGCAGTGCTTTGCAGAGTGATGCAATTTATTGGAAGTTCTACCTTGTGATGGCTGTATGCCCAGGAGTTACTGTACTTATTCATGTAGAAGTTAAGAAAGCTAGGTACTTAGAGGAAAATACTGTTATTTGTTTACTGAAAAGGACAGTTGTTACAATGCTTAAAAATAAGACCATCAGATTAGTTCCTGAAGGAAGAATTTTGAGGGGAGAGGGATTTGCATGCAGTGCAATGAACAGGGAAGGAAGATGAGGAAAAAAATGTGTCAGGTTTTTAGCCTGCACTTGATCGGTGCCTGTTTAAAAAACTAGTTTGTTTGTTTGTTTGTTTTTCCTGGGATTGTTAAAAGTTACCAGTCTTATTCAAAAATGTAAATAGGTAGTGCAATTGCATGGTAGACCAAAATTGGGAAACTTGTGCTCTGTGGGTGTCACTGCAGAAGGTTCTTGGTAGAGGACAGGCAGCCAAGGAGACATTGTGGCTGGAATAAAAGGAGTGAGGACAGGGATGGCTCAGCTCTGCTGGCTGTGTGCAGAGCTGGCTGGAGTGAGAGTAAAGGGGCCTGAATCAAGAAGCTGAGCAGTGGAGAAAAGGCAAATAGGCTGGATAGTGCTGTGAAACTGATAATTAACATTTCTGAAGATGTTAAGAAATGAGAGGTTGGGAATCCTTTGGTGTCTCTGTAGTTGTATTCTTCTGTATTGGTCAGATGCAGAATATGGGCAAGAACTTAATGAAATTCTGCATTGCTGTGCTCATAAACAGCTATTTCTCCTTCTGCAGTCCCTCTTCCTATGAGTTTCTTAAGATTGGCTAATGAGATTCACTTTTATCTCAGGATCTTTAACGACTCCCAACAGACCAGGAGCTTAGTTTTAAATCTCATCAGCAAAGCAGAGCGGCTTCCAGCAGTACAGTGCTTCCTGACAGCATGGTGGAGCTTGCTGCAAAACTGGCTCAGAAAGAAAAAGGATGCCGGCACTAGAGCCAACACTGTTGCTTTTGGCAGGTCCTAGATGTTCAGTCTCTGTCTTCCACATATTGAGCTACACCAGCATTGCATTGCTCTGTGTGTCGTGAGCTGCCACCCATCCTGAGTCCTACTACCAGGTCAAGAATTGGCATGAATGCTACAGTATGAACTCTATACTGTGAAGTCATTTTTGCACATACAAAATGAAAGCGTAGGAGTTTAGATATCATACTGAGCACTGTGTCCAGTTTTAGGCACCACAGTATAGGAAGGACATCGAGGTGCTGGAGCGGGTGCAGAGAAGGGCAACGAAGCTGGTGAGGGGTCTGCAGTATATGTCTTATGAGGAGCACCTGAAGGAACTGGCATTATTTAGCTTGGAGAAGAAGAGGCTGAGAGGAGACCCTCTACACTACCTAAAAGGAGGCTGTAGTGAGGCTGGTGATGGTCTCTTCTCCCAAGTAACTGATGACAGGACAAGAGGTAACGGCCTCAAGTTGCACCAGGAGAGGTTTAGCTTGGATATTAGGAAGAAGTTCTTTCCCGGAAGAGTGGTTATGCATTGGAACAGGCTGCCTAGGGAAGTGGTGAAGTCACCATCCCTGGAGGTGTTAAAAAAACGAGTAGATGTAGCACTTCAGGAGATGGTCTAGTGGTCAGGGAGATACTGGGATGAAGGTTGGACCTGATGATCATAGAGGTCTTTTCTAACCTTAATGATGCTATGACTCTATGATATTTGAAATAGTTGCTCATTATAAAATCTGCATCAGCATTTTTCAGTGACTGACAGACTATTAGGAAAGTTAGCGAACAAAATAGTCACACAACACAAGAAATCTCAAGGATTATCCAGGACCCAGAAACTGTGCAGGTTTTTTTACCCAAACACACAGTGTAACTTCGTTCTGCTAACAAGGTGTCAGACAATGATGTATGGTCACCTCAGATGGTACATTGCCGGAGGAGAGCCGTAAGGCCCCAGGTGCTTTCCTGTTTTGTTCAAATTAATTTCAGTGAATTCTCAATCCTAAATTTTCAGATATGAACAGGGGTTTTGATGATACAATTTTGGGTGCTGAAATTGACCCTATAAAAGAGAAGACATGTTTTGAAAGGACAGATATTCATCTGTAAATGAAAATTAAGCCTTTTTTACAGGACTGAACCCTCAGAAACTCTGGCTCTCCACCTCACTTACTATTCTTGAAAATATGTCCTAATTCCCAAGCGGCTCTTTTATTTGAAGCATATATACTTTACAGATGACTGTATAGAAAGGGATATTTTAAAACAAAGTCATCTGGCATATTTAAACTGGAAGGGAAGGGAGAAGGGAGGAGTAGTGCTCAGAAGCAATGAAATAACCTCAAAATTTGAGGTCAGGTTATGAATGCCAGGAGTAACTTTTTCCCCAGAAAACCTCATGAGTCCTTTTGGGACAGGAGGACTTGAACAGAAATTGAAAACTTCAATCGAAATTGTTTCATCAACCCTTAGAACCATTGAAGTTCCTGAAAGCTCTGCTTCTGAATTAAAAAGCTTGTACTAAATGTATTTGTCCATACAAGAGAGGAACTGAGAGCTATGAAATGAACTTCATCTCTTCCTCTCTGCTGGTAACGAGCGGTACTGAAATGACCCATCAGAAGAGTAACTGTCTGAAAAAACCTGTGATGACCAACTGTGCAAGCTGACAGTGTCCATCTTCAGGGTGACAGTGAGAGCATGCTCACAAAGCATGGTGGTGAAAGACACCTTAGAGCATCGTCACACCTTGTTTTCCACCTGACAGCATCTGTGCCCCTTCTGCTTGCTACTCCTCATCAGGTGGGGCAGTTTTAGTTACTGTCATGGGACCCCTATAAACCTTTCAACAGGAGCAGGATGGGTTAAACACCTTGACTAGGTCATCTGGTAAGGCAGTAGGATGCACCCACCCAAGAGCAGGCAGTGACCTCAGTCATGGGTTGGCAGAGCAGAGGTGAAAAGCTCCACTCCAATCTGACTTCCCTCACCTCATGTGTGAGATTGGTTGTGCCAAAACCCACGGTTTGGTCTCATCTTTCCTCTGCTGGCAGCACTGCTTAGTTCTTCCATGTTATCCAAACTTTTCTTACCTTCCCTAAAATGCAAAGGCTGCCATCACTCAGTCTCAAGCATTTGTCTCTGCCCAAAGGTTGCACCTACAATCGTACACCTTCACTGCACGGTGAGCATCAAGTGTCAGACCAGCTGCCTGCCTGACCTTGCTTGTTGCTTCCGTCAAAGCTGTGACCCTCATTAGGAAAGCTGAATGCTCCCAGGAAGTACCACTGGGCCAACAAATCAGTTGTGAGAGCCTATTGATCTCTTACATTTGTTTTCAACGTGTAAAAAGGAGATTCTTTTGTTCCAGGGCTGGCACCAAGCTCTTGCTACAGTAGGTTCAGCGTGTCTCCGGACACTGTGATCAGGTGCCTCGCAGCTGAGTCTGCAGAATATTTGCTTATTACAGGAGGAACTGAAAGAACCTGGAATTCACCAGTGAGGGACCTCTCACTCCTTGAAGAACTGTTTCCCTCCTTCCTTTTGTTTCTGTTTTAATCACTGCAATACAAACACCATTTAAATCCCCCTTGAAGATGCAGGATAGGGTAAGACACGCACACAACAATCTACATTTATCAAGTTAAAATGCCTGCACCGTTTACACTAATAGGTCAGTGGTTGCTGGGCTAGGTTCCCTTTTAAATCAAACTTGGAATAAATAAATGGCTGCAGCAGTAATGTGAGTGCAGATTTTTACACATCCAATAATCAAAGGGAGGAAAAAGTAGTCTGAAGCTGGTTTGGTTTTAATCACATTTTATTTTTATTTTAAATGAAAGCACAAAGGTAATTTTTCTGTTACTCTACCTGTGACTTCTTAAATCATGGTAAACGTGCATTATGATCTTCTTAAAAGAATAAGAACATTCCTTGTTAATTAATTTATACAGCTGTCAGTACAGCTTTCTGTGTTATTCATACTCTAAGTGTTTGACTGCCATAGATTTTCTAGCAGTTCCTGGCAAAGCTCCAGTGAAAGCCTGGGATTTATTAGGCTGACTTGGTGCAAAGTCTATTGATTGTGGCCTCGAGGGTAATAACTAAATAGAGCTGGAGCAACAAGTCAATAACACCATTGTTGCTACAGACTCCATTCACTTGAGAAGTTAGATTGTTTTACAGTGGCAAAGAGTAATCATGAGCAGATCAGCATGTTCAACAGGCTCTGTACCATGTTAGTGCTGGGGACTGTTTTAAAGCTTTCAGCAGGACCGCAGGAGAAGCGAGGTGGGGTGCGGGGATTCAGAACCCTGTAAACTCCTTCATTAGGACTAGAAGGTCTCAGTATTAGCTTTATCATCTTGCAACGGGGAGTCCCATGCCTGTGTTGGTCAAAACTGGTATTAAAATCCTCTCCTCATCAATCCATAATTGCGATTTAAATTTTGGAGGGGGATATATGTGTAGTGTGAGTCTCTGTGTGTGTGTATGCGTGAATGCAAGTACAGATGCCTTAGCATTAAGTAATATTTTAGCTAGCACAAACTTCACCTCTGTGCAGCAAAATGTCCTGGCAATGGCTAGAAAGAGGCTCCTATTTTCTTAAATTCAAAATAAGGAAATGCTTTTGTTTATTGCTTCTCTAATCCTCCCATGTGTTTATTTACTTTTAGAATTCTTTTCTTTTGCGGAAATATATACAAACCTACTAGAGGAGATATGTTTATTTCCTGAGAGTTTTATCATTTATTTGACAGCCTTTGACAACTCGTGTTGTATTAAGAGCAGATCATTTTGAAAAGTCAAAATTGTGAAGATGGCAGTTTCAAAACCAGACCTCGTTGTTCTTGCACACATTCTTGTATCCATCTCCAGGAGTTGCCATTACAGACTCTGCAGAAATACTGAGTAATTGGAATGATTTTCTTCCTAATACCAGTTAGCAGCAGCCTACTCCCTTGAAACATGAAAGATGGCACAGAAAGCAATAATAAGAACCACATAATATTAAAAAAGGCAGCTGTAATTATGCTTTATAAAACAGAGTGGTCAAGCAGCAGGCTTTTGTGTTTTCAGCAGTTCCATAGACTCTTCCTCCCTTCACCTATTTCTTCTTGCAAGTCAAGTTCTCCTTTTTACAAATCATGTTTCTGACCCCACAGTTTCAAAAGTAATAGGAAAGAGCAAAGCTCTCTGAGTCTGCATTCATTGTAATCTACCAGCATTTCAGACAAAAATTTCAGTAGAGAGATAGACTCTTGAATGTGGTGGTGACTCTGACATCTAATGACAGTTTATTAACAATTTATCTGTCCTCTTTTTTTCACTGCTTCCCTTGCTGTATTATAGCTCATACTGTTTAAAGTGCAAAAAGGGGTGGAACTAGAAAGGAAATCCTGCAGCCAAATACTCACACGGGTACTGGGCTTCCCTTGGCTGTGGGCAGCCAGCATGTGCTGGGGCAGATCTCCCAAGCTGGAGAGATGCAAACATGTGGTGAATGTGTCTGTCTTTTACTTGCCTTTTTTTTTTTCTTTTCCATAAGTAAGCAGAGAGCTTGGCAAGATTGTAGTGCTTGCTTAGAAGCTCATTTAAAACTTTGAGAGGAGTGAACTGAATTTAAACGACTCTCTGGAATCTCTTTACCCCCAGGCCTCAGACAGCCTCCTATGGAAAGAAATATTTTAGATGGTTCAAATCTGTATTCTGTCAGGATATTTTAATGAGAGGTCAGTAAATACCATATATTTGGAAGCAAACAAGCCAAAGCTGGGCCTTTTCTTTATGACTTCCACACAGTCAGAAGAGTAGCTTTCTGGCAGATGCTTTCACTTTGAATGAAGAAATTACATCTACTCTGCTTGGGTTCAGCTCTGTGATCCGAGCAATTTTTGACACATCAAACCAGCCTAAAATTAATTAACTATGGCATAGGAAGTAAATATGTAAAAGAGTTTTTGCGGAAGCCTTAACACTTTTTCATTAGAAAGACCAACATTGATTTTCCTGCCTGATTGCAGTGTGATGTGCCGCCTCTATGGTGTTGAGAGATGTATCGGAAGCACCGCTTGTGCCCTACTTCCAATCTTTCAGAAAGAAGAGAGACTGGTAAAAGGAAAAAATCTTTCCCCAGATGTGAAGGTTGACATTTCTTTTGAGTAATACTCTCGTAATATGAACTATAGATTTACAGAAATTGGAGACCAAACAGTCAAAGTATTCCTCCCCCCTCCTTCTTTCTCCCCTCCTTTTTAAAGTGTCTTCATCAATCAAAATCAACATAAATGAATAATGGAGGCAGATAAAATGTGAAGAGACAATTGTGGTGTTGTTTAGAATTGACGGCCATAAATCTATTGTATCCTAAGAGACTGCATGAAGTAAATACCTGCTCTTGCCTGCCGCCACTGCCATTTAGCCCATGATTCAGAATACCATTTAAGCAAGTGCTGATGTCCTATTGAAGCTTCAGCCCATTAATGCTCGCTTTATTTTAAAGCACTAGGGCTGCAATGAGGGAGGGGGACTTGGAGAGTGAAGGTTTGGATTGACAGGGGAGTTTCCCCTCTCCTCATTCATTTGTTAATTTGGGATGACAGAAATAGAAATGGTGTTCTTAAGAGCGGGTCAAAGGCTTTTTATAGAACCAGCAGAAAACAAGGAAGCTGGTGCAAAAGGAGTTACAGAGCGAATCATTTCAAATCATTAAAATTTAGGGCTAGCTGAGGTTTTCTCTGTAAGAAAAGAGGGAAAGCACATCTTGATTGGCACTGCAAAGGCATGCGCACGGCTGGGGAGGCCCAACAGAAAGCAAAGCCAAGAGGATTATGTACCTCGATTTCAGAGGACACGATTTATGGTGTGGATTTTGAGTCCTGACATTTAGATTCAGATATGACAGAGCTGAAGTCTCACGGGCTGCTCTTGCAGGAATTTGACATAGGGAAGCAAGACCCTCAGTTGCTTTTTCTGCCATTTTGAAATGCCAAATCTCAAATGGAAACTTTTCTTCCTTCCTTCCCATTAGAAAGGTCCTTCCAGTTTTGGAAGCTTTTGGAAGCGAGCCTGTGGGAGCAAGTGCAAGTATGGTTCTTAGGCCCATGCTCACAAATTCAGGAGGTTTAAAGTTGCTTGTTTTATTTTTGGTTCTTCTGTAATTGTAGTTTGTGTGGCAGAGCTTGCCAGACATGGATCACTTGTTCAGGGCTCATTAGCACCGACAGCATTCCAGCTACATTAGAATCTGTGAATATATCTACCTCAACCGTATTTTCACACCTTTTTATGATTTTCATTCTCCCTGAATTGAAGAAAAAAAAAAAACTTACTAACACAAATAACCAAGTACCTGGCAGGAAGGATTGATGACCTTTCTGATCATACTGGGGAATGGTCTTTACAATCAAAATCTGAATAAGCAGAACTCTGGCAGCACAGCACCTCACTGTAAAGGCTTGAAGGTGCCACTTCTGTTGTGAAAACAGTTTATTTAGTAGTTAGTGCCTTCACTTTTCTGTTTTTGTACTTCTGAAAGATGATATCTTACAAACGATGAACCCTTAGCCTTAACAAAGTACTGATCTCTCTTTAACATTTACTTAATTGAAGCTTGGAAGGAAAAAATATAGTGTAGTATTTTTAAGAGTGACTGTGTAGCACCTTTCCAAGTTTGCATGCCTGTCAACGACATGTCATCCCGTAAGTGTGAATGAATGACTCTATTTCCAGTTTGAGTTTCCATTCCTAGGCAAAAATAGCACCAAATACACTATACTTTCAGCATAGATCTTTTAAAAAAAACTTTATAAATCACACCGCAATAAAAAGTAATCTAGTGAAAACTATTAAAAACTATTAAAAAGAGAAGACGTTGCTTCAAATGACTGAAAAAAGTCACATGGAATAATTTCCATTCTGTTCTAACTGAGCAGACTGTATTTTGTAAGGATACCAGTTATATTTAGCATTCCTCAAGGCTTCCATTGTTGGGCTTTTTTTTCCACAACCAGCATGAAGCACTGAAGCTTTAAGCATCTTGTCATGATGCTGATGTTTTGTCGAAGAAAAGATGTGTTCCTCAGCTGTTGCAGTTACTTTTGTGCCTTTTCAGATGATACTTGGCCAACTTTTTAAAATTGCCTAAGTCCCATGGGCAAAGTGATGAGGGCTGAGATTTTTAAGGGCTTTGAAGTATCTAAATCATGGCACAAGCTGTCTAACTACCTCCAAAGGTCTGATTCTTGGATCTGATTCATTTAGTCTAGGAGTCTCAAAGTCCTAATTATCTAAGCTATTCCTTATGATAGGATTTGAGCATTTGGGGGTTTTTTTTGCTAACACAAATAATTTATAAAGAGTTAGCAGAATATTATAATGGTATGCAATAGGGGTGGATATAAGGTGGAAGGCAATAACCAGGATTATAAATAACTGCTTGATCTGTAGAATTCTAAAATAGCCTCTTAAATTTGATTAACTGTCTCAGTATATGGTTAATAATCTAAATCCTTTATAAACTGTTTGTAAATGCACCCTTGACATAAAGCATGACTAGCTTGTCCATATTTTATGAAACGTGACAATTCTACTGAGGAAAGGGAGTGATATTTCTGCAATATGTCCATGTAATTGAGAAGGTAAACTTGGTGTTCCAGATTTTAATTGCAGAAAGTGAAATACTTCCAGTTTCTGAATTACTTTGTACAAGTTTATTGTGCAAAGGTAGTATGGAGTAGCTACGCTTATCCTCAGAACAAAGCAGGCAAAGGTAGGTAAAAGGAAGGAGAGTTATGAAAGAGTTACAACATGAAAATGGAATGACTTCAGAATGGTTTGGACTTCAGTTCTGTGGTACAAAGCCATCAGCAGCAACAGTAGGGTCTCCTGCTCCCCAAAATATTCCCCTCTGCCTCTATGCTACATCCAGCTGCTTTCATGGACGCTTCTGTTCTCCCTTCAGTGTCTTGAAATGGAATTGATCCAGTGCAAAATATGTCTTTTCTCCCGCCCTCTTCTTCTTTCATTTTCTTTTTTTATCCTGGATCGATTGCTTGATCTGATTCATCACATGGACCTACAAGCTGTTGAATCAGCACAACTGAGGCTGGCATGCTGCAATATGGTGGCAGAAATGAACACCAAGAGGAGGTGGGAACAGGGGGAGGAAAGGACAGACCTGAGCATGACTCCTAAAATTAGTACTGCTGCTGGATGCTTTGCATCTTGGAAACATGGTCTTGGCTTCAGTATAGGGCTTGGAGTCAGAACATTGAAACTATAAACTCCCCTCTAGCCTTTGACACCCTTAGACTTCAGTTTTGCTGCCAGCTAAGTGGGAATAACACGTTAGCTCAGTTATGTGAAGATTTACTAATGATTGTTCAACCAATTAGTACATGAAAAAGAGGAAAGACTGATTTTCACACTCCTGCATTTTGCAGAAATAGTTCTCTCATACTCATGAACTACATTTCATTTGTAGCAAAATATTTGTTTTCAACGGTGTTCCTCCTATCAAAAATATGTTGCTAGAGCAAAGACAGGTCCCTGTTTTTGTAACCTAAGTATCTCTATTTTTAGTTTTAAGATGTTGGCTGCATCTCTTCTCTTTTTTTTTTTTTTTTTTAATTATGTATATATATTTATAGCTCTTGCTATTGAAAGAGAACTTCCTGCAAACAGATCCACTTCTGTGGAGCTCTGCTCTGACACAGAGTCCCATGCATTCCACTGAGAGATTGCTCCAGAATAAATGTCTGCTTGGGTTGTGGGATCAGCCTGGCAAACTGTAAACTTTATATTGCCTTCAGCACATACTAAATTTGCATGAGCAGGAGGTATTAGCAACTGGGCATCTGATACTTGGCAATGTTGCATCTAAAGACATGAGTGACAGGAGAGATGCAGCCCAGCCCCAGTGTCCTCCTGAGTCGTTTCCTCTTTGGATAATTACATTCTCAGTTTTCTCTGCAGTTTAAACTGGGTGGGGGGAAGCATCTGTCTTTGCACCCTCATTTAAAGAGGTGAGTCTTGTAACCATGCACCATTCAACAGCTGCCACATCTCACCCAGAAGTAGTTCACCTACTTTTTATATTATGTTCATATCTGGTTTGCATTCTGAGCTGTGTGAATCCACAGTAATGCTACATGGGTATCTGAAAGCAGGATTTGACCTGTAGTTGGGTTCTGGTTCACATGCAGTGAGTAGCACTTGCTCAAATAGTTTCAGGGCTTTAACAAGACTACTGGTGTGTGTAAGGGCTGCAGAATCAGGCCCCTAAGGATCCTTAGGAAGGAAAGGTATCCTGTAACTGTAAGGTGTTATTATGATGACTACTCTGGAGAAGACAAAGGTATTGAAGTCGGCAAAATAAATTACAAAGTTAAACATATAAGTAAACCAAGAAGCGACTGATGTTTTTTGCATAGTAATAATCTTCATAATCACTTCATTTGCACAGTTATTTCATTTTAAACTTTAGGCACAGTTTTGAAGCACAATTCAGTGGAGATTTTTGCTGTAATCTATAAACTTTAATGAAAGCTAATTGGAGGACAAATTTTAATCTAATTAAAATGTGACTACATAAAGCAGAAAGGATGAATGAAGTGAAATGCTCTATGGGGCACAGTTTTCAAACAATGATTATCCTGAATACTAAGTCAAACAAAGCTTTTGTAAAATGATGATCATGAACATTGCCAGCAACGGAACAACCTTGAGAAACTGCAAATGAAAGTTTTCATGTATTTAGTTTAAAAAGTGGACATTCAACTCAGAGCCATGTAAGGACTTTTTTTTTTTTTTAAAAAAAAAAAGCAACACACACAGTCTCCTCGAAGAACATAGCAAGTAATTTAGCCAAAGGTGTACATTCCATCTAAGTTCTCATGATCAGCAGATGCAAATGTTTGCAGTGCGCCGATGAGTTATGAGCCCTAATGAGATTTCAATGCTGAGCAAACAATAAAAATTTATGCATTGCATAGTTTTAGTGGCCTTTGGCTTCATGGTTAGTGTTACACCCTTTCAACAGCTTTGGTAATATAATATCCAGCTGGCTTCGGAGGTAAGGAAAATTTTAGGGGTGAACAGAAATTGTGAGAAATAACGTGATTGATTGCTTTGTCAGAATAATGCATTTCCACGGTATAATTGTCCACAGTAATCTTAGCCCGGGTACAGATACATAGGTTCTAGTTGTGTTTGGACACAAGTTTTCAAGGATTCAGGTGAAGGATGGCTTTTCCAGCATTTGAGCCAGACCGTTTCCTGTGCTGGGTATGTGTCCAGGGGTCTCACACAGCCCCTCTAACAAGAACATTCCTGTCATAGTCCCGTAAACGGGAGAATTGAAAAGCTACACTTTCCCCAACAACTGTCATCTGTCTCAAGAAAAGAAGCGGAGCACAAGCACAAAAAGAACCACACAATAGATACTGAAATAAATGGTATGTAATGGGGAGCAGGGGGGTGTGAATCAGGGAATTCAACTGGTGCAGTGTGAGAGTGAGCTCAAATGTATTAAATTTAAAAGACCCATTTGTGGGTTAGGCTTTTATGAACCCAGAACCTTCACCATAATGATTGCCTGCATTACCCTACATAATATTAAAATCTTAGCATGTGATTAATAGCAGATTCTCTGCATACGTGTCACAACACACATCTGCAGCAAATCTGCCAGTATATTTCTGTGCTAGTTTTACTTTGGGGCCATAAAGTAATTCCTGTTTTCTGAATGAGAATAAACCTATTATGCACTAGGTTAGCTGCACCCAGTTTCTTCTCTTCAGGGAAAAAGAGCTGCTTATTTGATACGGCATCTCAAATTTCAGTGTTCAGAAGTGAGTTTAAGCCTCGGCTAGATTTGCTTGAGCAAGCTGTTGGGATTTGCCTTCACCGTTTCTTAATTCTACGTTTTCTAAAACCTTCTGTGCAAAGAGCATTGAGAAACTTCTGGACAGCAGTAAACTAGTGGACTTAATTACAAAGTGTTTATTGCTAAATTTGTTAATGAGTCAACATGCAAAAAGAGATATATTTATCCCCATTTCCTCTTAAAATAGTAATAAAAAAATAACTTCAAAAAATCTTTTTCTTAAGCTGTTTGGTGATGCAGTTTTGCTGTTCACAAAAGCCCTTTTTCCCATCGGCAAATAGCTACCTTTCACTTTGCCCCAAGGGAACAGAGCATAGCTCAAATGAAGCCCAAAAATATATATTTTTTTTTTCCCTGTTGTAACTCAGTCTGTGCATATTCACACATACACACAAAATAAAAAGGAAGATGCAGAAGCATTCCTCCAGTCTGTCCTCTGAAAAGTCCTATCGACCTGCTTCACTTACCAAAATCAAAACAGAACCCCATGAAAACAACTTAAATGACAACAAGAAAGCATTAGGAAAGCAACATCTGTTTTGCATTCTTGGCATAGAGTCTGCCCTTACAACACAGGGTCTGACACAGATGTACAGGGTTATGACACCACTGAGTACCGCTCGATTTAAAATGGTGTAACTGAGAGCAGGATCAGGGCACTGAGCTCTTCCAAATCTGTGCGAAACTGGCTGTTGATCTCCTTTGCAGATGTGGGACTCAAACCCCACAGAAGTTTTAGGCATCTTTCCATTGATTGATGCAGACTGGAAGTCATATTCCTCTACCAGCAATTTAGAATTTATTATTGACTCTGTATTTTTTCATCATGTGTGTATGTTGTTGTCTGTAAAATCGCATTGCTCTGTCACTTCCCAATACATTTTCTTTGTGTGTAGCCGCATTTGGAGAACCTTTCAAATTATATGACATAATTAAGCTCCTCAGTTTTTAAGTAAAATAAAATAGTAACAAGGAGGGAGACATTTAAAAGTCCTTAGAAGAAAGGAAAAAATAGATTTGATTGAATTGAAAAGAATTGGCGATTAGGGAAACTTGGGAAGCCAGAATTGCCAAGAAAGCAACTCTCTCACCAGAGGCAGGGTGATTACATGAGATGGCACAAAGGGAGAAATTCTCTCTCTGTTTGATTGCCCATCCATAGCTGTAACAGAGACAAAATTAGCTCATCTCATACCTGGCATAACTTCAGCGTGTCCAGTGGAGCCGTGTCAGATGCAATGACATGCTTGCAGTGTTTTCACCCACCACTAGATGTCTGTGTGCGCTCTATAAAGTTCTGGAGCAGATGATGCCCCTGGTAAACACGAGGGACAAAACTGGAACACAAGCTGTGGGGAAGCCTCTTAGTTTGTGTTTAGGAGTGTAACACAATTACTTTAATGAATCTTATGTGTAAAGCAATTTATACTGTCTAAAACTACATTCCAGCCTTTCTAATTTGAGATAAATAAGGAAAAGGTGCTTTTCCTGGTCCACATCTGTTTAAAACAAATTGTTTCCTTGATGTCCGGGTGAAGGGCTGAAATATATCTTGTTGTGCAAGTTTTGGAGGAAGTTGCTGAGATGTAAAGTAGGTTCATCTTATTTCTACTCTGAAACAATGAAATAGCAAAATATAAAACATCTGCTCTGTAAGTGAATTGGTAAGAGCTCGCTGTTTCATTCTGCCCTGTATAGGCCAAGCCGCGGTACTGCTGGAGCCATGTTTTCACATGTAGGATGCATTAGCATATCTGGGTGCACAGAAGAAGGCTGTGCATCAGATGTCAAGTTTAGTATATATTTTTTTGAAAAAAATGAAACAAAACAAAACAAAAAACCTGGAAAAGCAGATCTGAGTACAGAAATCTATTTCACAATTCTGTTCATCAGGCAGTCCACTGGCTGACCAGGATAGCTGCACCTGTGACCAGCTTTGCTGCAGAGAGCTCCCAAGAAAAATGCAAAAGCAATCAGCACATGTTTACCTTTCATTTATCTCTGTCACCCGGGAATAAGATACAGATAGTATCAGGAGCAATGAAAGGTACATTCTGATATTATTTTCAAGTTTTTTTGTCTAGACAGAGAGGAGCAACCACTTGTATCTCTGTGGAACACAGACAGCCCCCCTCCACACTCACATCCTGGGCTGAAGGCCAGAGGGAGGTAGCAGGCTGTCTATACTTTAAAAAAAAAGAAAAAAAAAGTTTAAAACCACCACCTACTCATCAGGTGACTGGAGACTGTGGTTGTAAAATGTGCTGCAGGCAGAAGTTCTGAAAAATCCCAGAAAGTGTTGAAAACATCTCTAAACAAGGTATTTTTCTTCTGCACCTTTCTTGCTAAAGGTCCCAATTGCTGCCAAGAAAACTAGTGAGAATGTTAGCTGCCAAATAAAAAATTTATGACAGTGTTTGGCAAAGGATTGTATTGCTGCTTGTTTTATACATTTCCACAAGGCTCTTGAAGGGCTGTTGGACACATACAGCTCACTGATCATTGTACTTTATCGGTTCTTTAATATTCTGAAAAAGCAAGCTCCAATAAAGTATGATTTAAACAATACATATTTTTTCTTTTAATAGCCTCCTATAAGTGCTTTCTGTGGTGAGAATATAATTTCTAAACAACAATCCATTCGTAAAAATTGTTTTAAAAGCCCTTTACCTGACAAAGTTACTTGTTATTTGAGTCACTTCCACAGTAAAAATACGTGAATTTTTCAATTAAAAATGTATTGCTTTTGCAATTGTGCTTGTTATATGTCCGAGTCTGGGCCAATAAACCGCCTGCTAAAACATAAAGAGGTCCATTCAGTCAAAGTTGTGCCTGCCATTTATGTTTCAAAGCTGAGAAAATAATATGTTGGAATTGCATTGCTCACCGTTATCAATTAGGTTTTTGGCTGTATCATTAAATTAATGTTGGGGAAGAAAGTTGTTCCAGTGGATTTAGTGAAAAAATACATTTTTGAACACAGAGTTAGCACATGGACAATAATAGTTATGTTGGCCAGTGCTGAAGCAACACCCTTAAAAATATCTTCCCTGTCTGAAGAAACAAAATTGCCTGTCTCTGTCTTTCCAAACCTGTTATCAGATTAGGCTTCCAGCTGATAATTAGTGCTGTTTAACACAGATCTTGTCCTTTGGAAATCTCCAAGGCTAAAGAGTTTACTTTTTCTCGTCATGTGCTGCTGGAGGTAGGAGGTTTGGAGCATGGAACTGCACCTCCCTGCACCATTTTGATAAGAAGTGAAGAGACTCCTCCTGTCTGTTGGCCAGGAGCTGGTGGACACCATCTTGGCCTGCTGTCCCCTTCAAAGGGGATAACCAGAGCAACAGGACCCTGTGCTGTCCCAAAGCTGCCCCAGGGCCATGCAGTTCTGCGCCATGCTTGCGTCTTCACAACACAGCAAATATTTGAGAGCAGCCACCAGCATTACAAATGCTATACGCCTTGTGTATGCTTGTGTATTTCATGGTATTTGATATAAAGTACTCAAGACAGACCAGCATTAAGAGGATTATTTCAGACAGCATTAGGAGTTAATTTACAGAAGATTAGCTCTAAATCAGGCAGATATCATAAGCGAATTAGCATCAGTTTTAAGAGATTCAGAATCAAAATGTGTGGTGGTTTTTTTGTTTCTCCCCGTATGTACTTAGTGGGCAAGTAGTATCTCTGCTAGTTTCCTGTGCTAAGGTATTACATCTCCAATAGTGAAGAACAAGTACACTTTTTTCCTACATGTGTGCCATTTATTATGATGCTGTTTATTGGCAATGAAACTGCTTAACGCAAATACCCTTTCTCTGCTGAATATTTTCTATTTCATGCCACTTCTCCATTGAGTAGTGTTTTGTTTGGCCCTAGAAATGATGACTCCATGTTGTGCTATAGTATTTTTAAATAGGTAATATGCAGCTTTACTCCAGAGTGACATGCTTAATCCTTTTTTTTTTCTGTTAAAATGAGTCACATTTTATTGCTAACTCATAAAAATGGAGTGTATAAAATGCTACATACTAGGGTGAAGATTACAGCTACTTAAAAATAGCTTCCTTAATATTTAAGCTTGTAAATTATAAATTTGTTTTATTTCCACAGGAATGATGGTTAATATGTATTAAAAAGCAGATTCTGTTCTTCAATCAGTTTTCCAGATGTACTTTTCTGGCTGCAGACAGGCATAAGCACCTACCCAATCCCTTCTTTGTATTGTGGTTTCAAAAATGTTTGCCCAGTTAGTGGAGAAGATGATGAAATGGATTGGGCCACGATATTAAAGCTTGTGCCCTGAGTTGTCCTTGAGATTCTGAAAGTTTTGAAATCTACGAATGGGGTTCCCATCTTTGCAGAAATTTGTATTCTGCCTTCCAGTAGATATTAAACTGCTTAGTCTTCAGCATGGTCCTGAACCATTTGGGTTTTTAACGGGGAAGGGAAGTCTGGGCATTGTTTCATGATTTTTTCCTTTCTTGATGGACCAAATTCCTCTTGACAAGGTTGGCCTGAGGTCATGAATGTCTCCCTGTGTTCACTGAAAGAGGAATCTTTGCTCCTTCCATGAGATCATGAAAACTTACACCCACTCTAAGCCAGGTTGGGCTTGCAGGTCCCTCTGGTTGCAAGATCTGCAGGTGCTCTTGCACTTTGACTTTGTGCCCTGTAGTTTTACAGAATGCATGGAGGCTCGGTGCGGTTATTAAAGCGAGGTGTCTGAGGTCATAACAAAGTAGAGGCATTTCTGCTCCCCTAATAGAAATACTGTAACATGCTGAAAAGAAAATACTTTAATAGTGGCAAGTATCTCCTGTCAACTAATTTGATAGTTCTCTATCAGGTAAACCATTGGTGAATACATCGATTCTTTTTATTTTTCACTGTTCTGTCTTCACTATTCCCAGGTTTTCTCTGAACCAGTTGGGCAAAAATTGATTTTTATTTGTTCCACTGGCCTTGTGGAAAATTAGCTTATGAACTGGTTTTTATAGGAAGACTCAAAGCACAGAACAGGTTGAAAAATAAGCCTATAGCAGTCAAAATTGTTGTCTGAAATGTCTTCAGACTGGAAGGCTGAATTTATTGCTCAAAACAAGTACTTGCATTGTGGAGGTGTGCAGTCCTGCTCATTATCACTGGAAAAGGGGGAACCAAAAAGCACAGTAAAAAATTAAATTTTAATAATGCTAGTGATATTTTCTAAATCCTTCTTGACAGAAAGATTCTCATTATTTTTATCTGTCTCAGAGTAGGCTCTTTTAATGCCATCTCACAAATGGCCTTAGCCATGATTGTTTTCCTTTCTTTTATAGCATTTGAAAAAAAATGAATATATACCAAAAAAAAATTCTATTCTATCATTCAAGAAGTGCCATGAGATGGTAACATTTTGGATAGCACATCTTCAGGAACAATTGCTTCAGATGCCTTCAGGTTTTTACAAAAGAGGTCAACGTTATTAAGACAATTGTGGAAAACTTGCCATACAAAAAGACGCCCAGTCAAATATGGTGTAATAAGGGGAAAACAATGCAAGCAAAGTATTTGTGTCCAGTCTCCAGCTTTGTCACACCTAAAACTGTAGATTAGTCATTAGTTAGGGTGAAAGACGTTACTTTCTTTCATCTGTTTAAGATACATATTTTAGTGAGTTCGAATGATTATGAAAGTTGATAAAATGCAGACTTTAAACATCTTTGTTTTCTTTAAATTGCACAGAACATAAATTTAACTATATTTATCATAAAAGCCCATGTGCGATCATGTAGGCTCTTGTCATTTTATAGCTTGCATACGTTTCTTCTGCTGGAGAAATAATTGCTTTAGCTTTGAGTGCAAACGATGGGTTGGGGCTTTTTTTTTCCTATTAACTGTTTGGGGATCAGGGCTTCATGCAACTGATGTGCTGAAGAATGCCATTACGCTGACAGCTGGGCTATCCACCCTCCCTTGGAGCTCTTTCTAAAGAGCTTGTAATGTTTGCTAAGGCCTATGGTTCTTAGTCATGCTCAGGTGACTAAATGTGTGATTTGTTCTTCCTGATACTTCAGTACCCTGAGAAAGGCTGGCTGGAGATTAATACAACCTTGACTCCTTCCACTTGCAGTTGCCACCACACACGTGATCTTCATTTAAACTTGCCAAAGAGATCTCGTGTTGCCTCTGCTTTGCATGAAATGAATTAATCCCTCTCCAGTTTTGGTTGGTGAGTTTCTGTGGCCCCAGAAGCCACCCACTGTTCCCCCTAATGACAGTAATAATTTAATTGGTTCCCTCCATGGAAGAAGTGGACATGGAAACAGGAGAAAGCTAAAGTTGCATCACAACTGTGCAGAGTAGTGTTCCCTGTCAAGGTCTCTTGTGAGCAGAGGGATATTTTTTATCCTTTAGAAATGCCTTCCCATGTGTTTTTAAAATAAGCAATACATAAAATCTGAGCTAGTAGAAGATGTACAGTACCCTTCCCTTTTGCCTTTTTATCTTAGGTCCTACATCCATGAGGTCCTCTTTTAGGCTTTCCCTAGTGTCTCAGTTTGCATGCCAAAGTCTTCAAATCATTCCTGTAGATATCTGTCCTTCCTAGGCCACTCAGTCCCTGCCTCATTCCCCCCAGACTCCAGTGATCACCTGGCTGCTGTTTGCACCTCCTGAGACTGCCATTTCCTTGAGACAGGACTCATGTAAGCTATGGTAATCCAGGTGGCTGCTCATGTTTTTGTTACGTTTGGAGTGTATTGCAAGTTTTCCGTTATGGATGAGGTATCTCAATAAGTATTTTAACGATCAGATATCCTAAAAATAATTTTAAATTTTAATCTTAGTGGTAAGATTGTCAGAAGATGACACAGCAAAGTAAAAAACAGTTCATTGAGCCAAGGAAGCCTGCTACATTTCTGGAGGCGTTTATCCTAGAGAGAGATGTCTCTCCCATCTCTCACTCCTCCAGAAATACTGTCAAAGGAAAGAATGTAATGTGCAAATATTGGATGCATTAAAGGGAGATGATGAATGAAAATATTTACTGCCTAATTATCAATGAACATCTTCTGCTTTACTGGTGAATTTCACCTCTGCAATATTTCTGATTAATGGGAGATTACAGACATTTATGATATGATAACTGCTTTCCTGTATGATGTTGCCTTCAGAGCTAGCAAGGTTTCTTGCGTGACCCTCACATTCAAGCTTTTAGGGATATTCATCCCTACTTAATCTGTAGGCACCTACCCTAGACAGCTAACTTAACTGACTAGTTCTCCTGGGATACATATATGGCCAGGAAAAAGAGGAGGCAGTTCAGAGCAGGACTTGAGCTTATATACTCAGGGAGCTGAGAGAGATTAGCTAGATATAATTTAGATGTTTAAAGTTGGATAGTGTGACTACCTCCCTGCACCTGTTATTACATGACTCATGCTTTCATTCAGGGCCCAGGTGGAAACACACTGATGTGGTTTGAGTGTAATATTATAACTAGAGATTGGTATCCATGTTATTATAAGTAGACAGCCTCAGTCCTTAAGACTAAACTTTAAAGCTAGAGGACGTAGCGCTGCACAACTCCTCAGCCCTATCAACAATATCTTAGGTACGTTGAATGGCCTGTTTCTTTCAGAAAACCCTGCTAGTCAGCTAGAAAAATGCCATCATTTTTTATTCTCCATTGCTGCACTTTTGAGGCTTTAATTTCATTATCTGCTCAGTTGTCAGTAATTTTTAATGGATTTTGCCAAGGTCTTACTCATAAGAAACTAGAGCCCCTATCCCTAGGGGAAGAAGAGCCTTCTTCAAGAAGGAATTCAGAGAACACAAAATAGGCTCTTGCTAGGAATGACCTGTCTTCAGACTGGAGGTGGAGCCCAGGCAGCATGGCCTTTTTGGCATGAAGTAAGCCATGGGGGGGGGCGGAGGTCTCATCCCCTCTTCACCACACCCCTCCAAAGCCATTTCACCTTTAAATATACAATGTCAGTTACAATGTAATCAGTTCTTCTGGCTTGAGAATACAAAGAACTTGGACTTATTTTCAGAGTTTGGGGTGGGGGAGAGGAAAAAAACTTGAGTATTTTCCAAATTCTTCACTTTTCCCAAGGTCAGCTAGAAGAGGGCCAAGGAGTTGTATGCAGCTTGTGAAGATACTTCTTTACTGCTATTTCTGTTTCCTAATTTCAGTTGTTAATGATGAAAAATGTCTCACGTCAGATATTTCCCATCAGCTGTAATTTTGCTAAGCAGGGCTCTCTTTTATTTCAGTAGGTTGCCATGTCTTTATGTTTTGCCACAGCCTGTCTAGTTCTTTTCAGTTGCTTTTATTTAAGAAAAGCATTCTTAAACCTGAAGATGGGAAAGATGAATAGTTACTTGAACAGCCCCCAGATACCCTGAACTTCAAGATTTATCATTACATATCTAGGACTTTGCTTTAACAGTCATAACATTTTATTCCCCTGTGTGGGGTCTAGTGCTTCCATTTGAAAGCTCCTGATATATCATAACAAGGATGTCCTTATATATAGTAATAATTGTGTCTGTCCAGAAGGTATATGAGTATAGCTATATTACTTTACATTCACATTTATCTTTGCCTGATATGTATTTGCCTATGTGACTAGACTTGCACTTCATGTTTGTTTGAATCTGGTGATTTGTGCATGAATATTGGGCACTTAAAACTCACCACTGATTTGCATGCACCTATTTTCTTGCATGTTTGAAAAACTGTTGGTCATAAATAGAAGGGCACCCAAAAATGAAATAGCCAAGTATTCAAAGTGACTATTTAAAATAGAGCCTTGTTTACAGAGAGCAAGCCTTTCTGCCCAGTAAGCTGATAGCAATCACTTCTCATTAAATCTTAAATACATGTATTACAGTGAAACACTGTTGGATAGTGCTCCATCATAAATTGGTCTGTGTTCTTGAGGACACTGTTTTTCGAGATGCTTTCTTTAAGAATAAAGCCCTATGTTGTAATGAATGTGTGCTAACTGATCCCCCAAGCCATTTGTATTTTTTCTATTTGTATCAGTGTCAGAGTTTAGCTTCTGTACTAAATTTTTCCAGTATTTTATTTGTAGTCTTCATTATTTCAAGTTAAGGACACAAAACTCTTTTTGCACCCAGAGTCTGCACTGATTCGTTTATATCCCAGATTTTGTTAACGTGTTACCATGATTACTAATTTTCATTACAATTGTTATTGTACCATCAATGCTTAATGGCAAGCCATCATTATTCAATGCTGGTCAGTCAGGCACTAAGACATGTGCAAGACATCAGGCTGAACCCATATAGATGTCGTGCACTCCCCTGCTAATGAATGCAGTTTTGTAAAAAGGTTTAAACACGGTTGGCATCCTTAATGTAAGGTTTGCAAAAGCTTATTTGGGAACTGCTGTGTGTTTATATGGAGCAGACCTAAACATGTCACAAACAGAATTAGACCCATTGTGTGCGTGTGTGTGTGAAGCTACAGAGAGGAGTGAATCATTTTGGATTTTGAAATGTGGAAAGGCAGCACAGTTTCTGCCATGGCGGGAGCAGGGGGAACTGATTTGCCGGGGACATCAGCGTTTGGTATGGATGTGGGACTTGTTCTGCAAAGCAGTGGTCGCCATGTGCATCGAAGAGGCAATCCCTGAAAGCGGACAGCGTCATTCATCAGCTCACAAAGTTGGCACTGGCTGGAGGGAGCCTGCAGCACACCAGTGGTCGGAGATTAGGCACTGTGACGAGAAGCCAGGATAGAGGGTCAGGCATTTAGAACGGAGGAGCAGAAGGAAACTCAACAGGAGTGGGATGTGCTTTCTGCGTTGTTAGTCCAGCGTGCTCTTCCAATGCGCCAGTTAACATTACCCTCGCATCTGCTTTAGTTACTGTTTCTATGTGGTTTTGCACCCAAATGTTTTGGGCTGCTGTCCATGATAAACTAGATGGAACTTGGTTTAAAAGCACAGATTTTTCACCTCTTCTAACTCAAAGTAGAATGAGCCCTTGTGCTCCTAGAGTTTCAAGTATGAAAGGAACAGTAGACATTGGCTGTTAATGAGCTCCAGCACGCCGGGCTCCAGCAGAACTTGGTGTGAATTCAGTGCCTAAGCTGCATCGACTAAATGGTTAATTCATCTCATATCAACAGCACTATGATTCATAATGTAAACTTCAGGAATCCTTGATGTTTCAGTCACACATTCCTCTTAATTTGGCCATGCATTCTTTTAAAGCTACAGTGTGCTAAACTTAATAAAATGCAGCATGCAAATGCACAAGTTTTTGCCTTCAGGCATTTTAGCCATGGATGTTTCAATGGGTGTCTTCTTTCAAGAATATATTCCTTCTTAAATTATTTACCCTGTAAACATGCTTTGCATTTTCAAAGAAGAATCTGGGCTTCCTCATTCACCAGATTTTGTTGAATTTAAGGTGTAATAGAGATAAAAGACTATCATCTGCTTCTTGCAAGCATGTTAGCCTTTGGGATTTTTTTGTAGTGAATGTTAGGCCTCATTTTCTTCTCCTTTGGTATTATCACTCCCTCCCCCACTTAAATTCCTTGATGCTTTGCCTAGAGCAATACCCACTGGCAGTGTCTGGCTGTGACAGTACTATAGGCTTCCCTACAGATGGGTCCTGCCAATGCCAACCATTGTTCTACCACTGTGAGCTGGCTTGACTGTCTTGGATCACTCAAAATCCCCTTTCCTCTTGATTTTTTCTTTACTCTGAAGGGTTGCCCTTGCCTGTTGACTTTGAGATCTGAAATGTGCTGACATCCAGAACTTGTGTTCCGTGTCTGAGCAGCAGCTCCCAGACTCAGACTTCAACAGGCACCACTTGCTAAGCCCTCCTCAGGACTGTCCTGCTGCTAACAGACGGCTCTGTCATTCTCCTCTTAGTCCCATCCCTCTGGCAGTTTGCAGTTAGTTTAATTTTACTTGCTCACTTGAAAGTAAAACAGTAAAACTTGATGTTATTCTTTTTTTAAAGATAGAAAATTAATCTTTAACTGTGGGCTTGAATATTAAAAGTATATAATGCTTCAGTGTAGGAGTCTGTTGATAACATCCATCCTATTTCATGATTAATTTGTTCCTTTTAATATGATATTCTTTTGCTGCACCGTGCAGACTAATTCAGATTCCTAGAAATTGAACTTTGATATGTATTTCCTAGATTCACACTGCAAGTGAACCTTCAATTAGCAGATACAGGTGGCAGCATGCCTCACTTAGTGTTCTCTTGACAAGGATTTTAGAGACGTGGACACTGATTAAACAGTCTTGCAGTCGGGCGTGTACTGCCAGAGTATTAAAAATAAAGCATGTGGAGGATTTGATGCTTTTTTACATTTTTCTTTAATTTTAAGTCTCAGACGATGAAATGCTTTTTCAGTGGGCCAGAGATAGGAGGAGTTGATTTAAACACCCAGTATGTTATGTATGCCTTTGCCTAACTATGTGTTAGATTAATCGAGTTTCACTCACAGTTAATCCTTTGTAAATTAGCATTATGGATGCCTTGGGGCCCACATCCCACAAATAAAATGGTTGTCAAGCCAGCTGCACTGTGTATTACTTAAGGCTGAATGTTTTAAGAGTTTTCATGCTTTTAATCTATTTCACTGCTGAGTTTCAGTTTTGCTGAGTGTCTTTTCTGGAGTGATGAGGGTGAGTGAGTAAATATGTAATCTGGTTTTCATGCATATGCCTGGGCAAATCGTTTGTTATCAGGTGTTTGGCGGAGAATGTCACACCCCGCCACAAAAGAGAAGCTTGTAAGTTCAGGTGTTAAATTGAAGCGCAAACCAACAAGAACCAAAAGCCCTTAATTAGCTTTATTTTGTTAGCCTGCTACACTTTTTTATTTTAGGGGGGAAAAAAAAAAAAAAAGAGTGAGAAACATCCCTCCCTTCTCCTCATCCTTTTGGCAGAGTAAATATTGCCTGTTAAGTTTGAATTAGCTGTCATCGCAAAAGAATTAATGCTGTGGTTGAGCCTTTCTAGTGAGGAAGGGAAAAATAAACGAGACAGATCTTAGTTCAGCTTTAAGTGATAAATGAGGACAAAGCAGCCCATTCATCTCCTGCTAGGAAAGTGGACACAAACACTAAAGCAGTTTTGCGGAAGACGTGTCAGCAAATGTGATCATTTTGTAACCTGTCAGGAGGATAGAGAGCTAGTCCTTTTAGAGTGTCACAGGGGAGGGTGTCTGTCTGATGTGACAGTTTTCATCCATCCATTTACTGCTTTTTCTTTAGGTGGGGGGTTAGCAAGGAAAGAGCTGGAGTTGGTTAAAACTGCATTTTTCTTTACACTTTCCAGTATAATTTATATGCATATCCACCCGCATCCAAATGAAAAACATTTACCAAGGAAAACTCCCCTCTGCTCTCTAGAGTTTCTTCTCTCATTCACTGCATGAAATATGCTCATTTTAACACATTACATTCCCTGTCTTCAAGTTGGAGCCTTGTACTTGGTTTGATGTTTTGAAAAACACAGTTTTACATCTTCTTACCATTGTTTGGTTGGTGAAGGCTTTATTTCGGTTTGGTTTGATTTTGTTTTGCAGAAGCACAAGAAAAAATAACTATAACTTAGGGTGCTTTTGCTGCATTTGATTGTTGGAGGCTTTTTTGCTATACCTCTCCAATTCTGATTATATGCTTCATGTACAAATATGTTTTGCAAAAGTTCCTGTCTCATTAAGAACCTATGAAAATTTTCTTCCTCCTCTGTGAGAATGGAATAACAAACGCTGAATCCTTATAATCCAGAACCCTCCCATAAAAATGGCTCAGATTCTACTGTTTGTTGATTTATTAATTTTAATTGACTGATTAATTTCACACAAAATCTGAAGCTATGTGGTGTCTGATTTAGAAGCAGGAATTTCTCCCAGCAAATGATTGAGCAATATCAGGACTTTCTACTTCTGGCATCTTTTTATTATTGCTAATTTCCATTTTTTTTATACTACATAAAAAATGTAACATTTGCCTATTACCATAAGTAAAGGTATGCTACAGAGACAGGAGATGCTTTTACAACATAAGCTTCACAGTTTGACACTTGCTTCTTTATATCATCCTTTTCTTCAAAACTATCTTTTATACTTTTCCCTTGGTATTTTAGTACAAGTAAGTATCTTATTGATATGTGTTGCCTTGAAATCTTGTACCTTAATAGTAAAATCCCTTGAAAATTAATAAATTGTTTCTGTTCAGATTTTAAAAACTGTGAAGATTTCAGAATGGCTTTAAAAAAATATGTTATTTACTATTACAGACCACCCTGATTGGATTGCATCAACTGAGCATTAATTATTTCATTTGTTCTTAGAAGGTTAATAAATTGTAACATGATGTATTTCAGTTATTCTAATGTGTATATAAGTGTATGCATAATTAAAACAAGTCTAATTCTTTCCTGAATGCAAAAGTTGGATTTAATAGCTGCATTAAAAAATGTTTGGAAGCACTGGAAATTGAAAGAAGTAAAAACCAATCAAGATATGCAGAATAGTACAGGAAATCCTAAATGTGTGGGTGTATGTCTTTTCTCCAATATATTTGTGTGCTGCTTCTTATTATTTTTATATATATTCTAGCCTTTTGTTTTGTTTTATTCACTTTTTTTTTTTGTCTCTTCTGCTATTTTTCAGGATCATCCAAAACCGGATTTTGATCGTTGTTCTGGCAGTCATCATCATCTTCACCACCATGATGGCTATTTTTTTTTCTGTCAAGGGACGCTGATATCTTTGTTCTTTGCTAAACAGCAACAAACTGCTTGTTCTGAGTAATTAAGACAAAGTGGTTACATGAATCATTCTCTTGCACTGACAGAGTCTCCCTCTCTTTTCCACTCTTCAACTCAGGTGCAAGTGGTGTAAAATATTTTGTATTATTTGCATAGTTGATGGCATGTGGGGTTGATTTTTTTTTTCTTACATTTTTTTGTCTTTATCTGAGTGTTTTCAGAATCTTAATATTTGTTGGGATGAAGACTCGTTCTGGTATAAAAAGACTTCATGTGTGTTGAATGCTACCCCAGACAATTAGCCTGTAAGTTGCCAGATATAGCGAGAGAAGAAGGGTCTTTGCACTTTTCGTGTGCTATGCGGGGTGTATGAATATCAAGCAGTATCTGACCTTCTGTGATATAGACTATAAGTAAAGCAGAGACCAAATGATGTAGCGAGTGAACCTGTCTCCTGTGACTAACTCCCAATCATGAATTATCGTCATAGACACAACCTGGTTAAGAACAGTAGTTAGTTTTAAAAAGGGAGCAACCTTAGGATGAGGTTTAATATCTGATGTGAATCCAACGCTCTGTTTAATGTTTTTTTTTTAATTGGGCTTTCTTTTCTGCTTATTCAAAACAATTCCACTTTCATCAAGATCATGATAATGCATCACTTACCCAAAATGTAGCTGTGACCACAGCTTATCTGTTGAATCTGTTTTAAATCTTCCAACGTTGATATATGTACTGATAAGCTTACACACTTGGCCCTTATTGAAGATGTATAAAGATACTTATCTATTCATTGCTGATTGAAAAGAGATCCTAAGTAA
>VZZY01019027.1:0-57500 GCA_013400335.1 Eurystomus gularis | reverse complement strand
TTGGCTTTATCACAAGAAGACATACTAGGTTGCAGTGGAGGCACATCCAAAGGATGTGGACTCTGCAAGCCAATGTCAGGGTTCTCGCTAGACAGCTGCGTATTGGTTAATGGACATTCAGGAACATGTGAAGAGAAAGCATTAGCTGGATGTCTGTCCTTCTAGAGAGCAGTGTTAGAAAGGAGGAGTTTTATGCATTTTAAAGGACCTTAAGCAGTTCTGAGACATTAAAAACTGTGTAGGAAATGGGGCTCTCCCTGCTGTCTCATGGCCGGAGAAGTTGATAATAACAGCAAGCCTGCATTGCGAACTTTATGGTGCGTGCGTCCTGCTGGCTGCCATGTTGTGTGTGACTGCTGTCTGAACCCAAAGAAAACCTTCTCTTGCTGTTTCTTTGCTCAGTTCCTTTCTCCATTCAGACCTATGACTTTGTCGAGTCAGCACTGTCCCCAGTGAACATGGTCACTGCTCCCATGGGTTTAATGAACTTTTCAGTTCTCTTCTGCGCCCAGCTAAGTAACGCCGCCTCTTTCCCAAGCTGCATGCCCTGCTTGCATATATTCATTTGTATGTACTCCTTTTATTGATACTGCTTGCAGGAATTGCAGCCAGGCATGCCTATTGAAGCAGCAAAAAAACCCCAACCCTATGAGTTTACCACACAACTAGAAAACTTACTCATAAGTAAAAATAGTTTTTAACCTTCTCTTAATAGAGACAGGTTTATACCTTCGCTTTGTCTCATTTGATGCATTTGTCTTCCTGCCTCCTGCTAACTTTGAGCCCTTTGACCAAATTCGGCCAAATTTAATAGAAGAGCAGAGCTCTCAAAAATTCCTGTAGGTTTCACAAAAATAGCAGCCAAGAGGAGAGAAGTCCCACTGGCATCCCCACCAAGAAGAAGGCTGCAGTGTGACATCCACCCAGATTGGACACTACCTGGGAGGGAGAAATTATAAATGCCTCTCTCCCTAGGAAAAGCTCACATCCCATTTAGATACTAGAGAATCCAACCCTGAGGAAACAAGACCTCATTAGTGTCATTGCCCAAGGAACTGCTTAATTAAAGGACAACAGAGTTGAGAACATTGTTATGTAGGTCTTTGTTCCTTACACCTGGTCATTCCCATTGATGTAAAATGTCATCTTACTGATCTGGTAGCGTTTTGCACCCACTTTAGACAAGTATTCCTGACCAACTGAGGAGGTGCAGAGCAGGGAAGAATCAGACCTTTATTACCAACGTAATTATAGCCTCACCTAACCATCAGGCAGAGGGTGTACACCTCTATTAGGCAGTGCTCCCACAAAGAGAACAAAGACTGGCTGGAAAGTGGGAGCCACCCAGGGAGCATCCCCGTGTCTAGCTACACCACTCTCGGGCAGCAGACATGCCAGGAAGGTCATGACCACAAGCTCCCACATTGCCCGGTCTTTTGCTTGTTTTGCTGGTTTTAAATCCAACTTGACTTAGCAATACTGGTGAAGGCCATGAGATAGGGAGACTAAAATGAGGAACGGTACCATAGCCAAGGAAATCAGCTCTCAGTTAAAATGCTAAAGGAGGTAGGGGGTATCTTTCAAAGCTTATCTCAGCAACTAGCCTAATTCTGTTCTAAAAAGCCACTGTCGAGTGCTTTTGAAAATTCTATCCTAGATGCTTGGCTCAAAGACCTTAACCAAAGATGAGTTTTTTCTCTATCTGCTATGCGAAAGCTAAATATAAATCGACGTTATTGAACAAAACCCTAACAAAACCCCTGTTGCAGGTCTAGAAAAATCTTTGCTTAGAAAATCAAATTGTTGCAGACCAGCATCTAAAGTGTCCTTCAGTTTTGGATGCCTCTTGTTTTGTGTACACAATTTGGAGTACAAAATGCCCATTATTTCTAACAGCAAATATTTGCTTTCTGTTTTTTTTATCTTCTCCTATTTGCATTTTGTTCTTCTTCCCCTAGAAAAAATGTGGACATGAGTGTTCCTGTATGGGTAGCTAAACTTGCTTTTGAAAATGTGGATTCATCTATTTTACCCATACAAGTATGTGCATATGTTTGCGCTCTTTGTCTGAAGAGCGTCTTAATGACTTTTCCGCTGATTGCCTCCACAGGCAAGTCATAAAGCTAGCCTGTGCCTCAGTTTACCCACTGCAACTTCATTAATGCTAACCTACCTCACAAGGTGTTGTAATGTTTAATATATTACGTGCTCTGTAATCCTTGGATTAAATGTATTATGTAAGTGAAAAGCACCCATTTGATGTGTATGTAAATGCTGCAGTATTATAGGTAGGAGGGTCATTTGGGTGTAAGTGTAATACAAGTGCTGGCAAAAGGCAAAAGGGATTCCATTGTATTGACTTATTTTTAAAGAGCTTTTTTATTTACTGAAATGCTCTGGACACCCAGAAAGAGAGACATTCCTCACTAAGCAGCTCTGCTGTTTCATCTGGCTTGAAGTGCTTTGATAAATGGATTGAAACTTGTCGGCTTTTCCTGTAGTTTCTCCCTCTGGAAACTCTGTTGAAATGTTATTATTGTAACTTCTTAGAGTGCTGGTTAATGAATTGTAACAGATATCCCTGCGAGTCCCACAGATGCCGCAAGGACTGTGCTTCCTCTCCTTCCCGCAGCAGAAGCAAACCAGTGCCATGCAAACACACGGCAGCAGAGCTCATGTCATCTTCCACCAAGAGCAGTTGGTCTCTGGCCAGGGAAAATACTTCTCACCTTCATAACACTTCAGCCCAGGCCTTGTGTCCCGGCTGGGTGATCGATGGGGCTTCAGTGATACCAAACGTAGATAGATGTTGTGCCTTGGGTTAGAGATGAATTTTATCTTTTAAGAAGAAACTTTAGAAAGGATGAGAAATTAGCATGGCTTTAAGTCTGTGCTAGTTTATTTCCTCTGTCTCTAGGATGAGATATTTTGGCTTGCATGCAGTGCCTGAGCTAGCCTGAAGCTCAGAGTGATGGGCACCTATGGGCAATCTGAACTCATACTGCTGACAGGTCCCACCTGCCCTCGGAGCATCCTTTTCTCAAGCAAGAGTTACATGATGTTACCACATGGGCAGATGAGATGGATGAAGCGGTAAGTGTAGCACCTTTTCTGAAGCACAGGACCAATAGTTCTGCCTGAGGAAATCACTGAGTGTGTGGTCAGAGGTGCCTGACAAGGACATGTATGTAGCATGGAGCTGCAGTGGAGCTAGAGGGTAGAAGGAGGTCAACTATCTTGGGGTCACCTTGGATGCCAGTATTGTCAAACCCTGTTGCATCCCACAGTGGAGCCACGGGATGCCACAATGAATTCTTATTTCCTGCCTCCAACCTATTCTAAGGAGTCGTGCTCCTCCTCTGCACTCTCTGAAGCAGGGGGGATCTGACCAGCAATATGTTTGTTTGGGTAGCTTGGTTGTGCTGGGTAGACTCAAAGATCCTTGTCCTGATACAGTGGTCACTTGAGAGTTTAATTTTTTGTTGGTTTTTTAATCTTCTCACTGGGTTTCAGTTTTCCTTGTTTTTGTAAGAATATGAAATTGAGCTAGTGCTACTCAGGTTGTCAAGAAGTATGAAATGGTTAAAGGCACAATCCCAGCAGCATTAACAGCTGTGCCCCTTGCCCTGTGTGGTGGGGCTGACAGGTGCCTGCAGTACACAGCACTGGCTGTCTGCAGTTTGAAAAATAAGAGTGTGCCTTCTCCTTGCCTCCAAATATGAACCTAGGCCATCCTGAGTGAGGTACACAGGAAGACAGAAGGGGAATTTTGGAGCAGACCCTGGTCAGTGTGGTGTTGAAGCAGAACTATGAAGCGGTGGGGTATGGGTCACCTCTCCATAGTGAGGCCTCAGAGGTGCCTCCACAACCCTCAGAACACTGAGGCCATGTTTGATTTTTCTCAGCCTTTTATTTCACTTTTTATTAACATTTTGCATATTAAAATTTGTGTAGGCAGCCAGAAGAGAGCAGCATCTACACAATACTCGACACAATGGAGAGGATTAGGAATCAGTGGCTCAGTTCTTTGGGACCTGAACTGGAGGGGTGTGGGGGTGGTAAAGTGTCCTTTCTTTACACTTCATTTTGTAAGTACTTCTAATTTCTTTCTATGCATCCTCACTAAAATATGATCTATGTCCAGTACTGATTTGTGGTATCAGCTGGTAGTTTCAAAACATTGAATAAAACCAAGATGACCTTGGTCTTTTTGCTGAGATGTTCACGTTTGCTTTTTAAAGTTTCTTCCCTCTTCTCAATCAACCAAAACCTATTAGTGCACATACCTAGGTACTGTGTTGCCAAAATAGGAAATTATTTTCAGAATAACATAGCAACTAGTGATTTGGGATTTTTCTGGTATTTCAGCTGCCCCTTGCATGAAATTCCTCCAATATTTTCATTCATAGTAGGAATGCTCTGGAAATCAAAGCTACTAAAGTTGCCTCTGTTTATTCCTCCCAACGTGAAATTACCCATGCCCTCTTGTCCCTCGTGAGATCCTGGAGGAAACTGTCTGCACACACAGATTGACACATCGTTGGTGCATTCCACACGAGCCAGTGAAATAACACCAGAAATATGGATTTAGCCCACACAGCCTGTGTGCGCTGTGCTGTCTGCACTGGGTGCACACACACACACATGCCCCAGCAAACACTCCCATCTGAATTTCAGAATAAGCCATTCAAGACGCTGCTGTGTGATTCACTTCATGTCTGTGCACTGTACACATTCCAAAGCGAATGGGTAGTCTGTGAACCTCACCGCTTTGCAAAAATATTTGACGTGGGTTTCGTTGATTTTAATATCGAGGTTTTTGAAAGCTCAGTAATTGTCATTGATTACTGTGTGTGATAGAAATTAGGGAGCCTGGGTTTTGGCTTTGAAGCTACTTACTTCTAAGAGTACATGTTTTTAAGTTTTCTTTTTAAGGTGCTTCTTCATGCCCCAGCTCAACTTTCCTCAGATTACATGTTAGCTATGATAGCTGTTGTATGGTTAGATTTTAATCAGCCTCAGTACACAGTAATGTTAAACACTGAAAGAGCTACTAATTAATCGCCTTTCTGTATGTAACAGAGAGATAAATATCCATCCCAGAGGAATTGTAATTTCATGGTTTCTAATGACGGTTAGATTACATTATCTGGATCACTTAGGCTGTGGGTGTCATAAAAAATGCTCAAAGTCATTTATATTCAGTTTAATTTTTTTTTTAACTTTGTAAGCCTGAGAAAATAATGCGATGTTAGCAAGTCTGTTTCATATTTTAGTTAAATATACCTTTGTTGCACTGACTGAATGGATTCAGATGACAGTGACAAACTCAGTTCTTTTTTATTTAACATGCACCCTCTGCAATCAAATTAGCAATGTACAAATTGTCATCGGGCGTCTGCAGAGGGTCTGTTGTGTTCCCTGGCATTGCTGAGCTTTGGGGAAAGGTTTTGGTTTTGGATGTCCATTTGCAATGAGTGTGTTTTCTGCTAATTCTTGTTACATTCTGTAAAGGCTCAGTTGTCAGTCTTGAACCAAGAATTAACTGGACTTTTGGGTTGTATCAGGCTGTGGCTCAAATAAAATAATAGAATCCGACAGCAGCGTGAAGCTCTCATTTTTCCCTTCCCGCTTCTACATGCTTGCAGTCCACACGCAACTTGTGCGCCTTCACATCTGCGTCCATGACACACTTAAATTTGGTAGCTACAAGAATAGAAAAAAAAAATCTCCTACTCCATGCCTATATTGTAATAGCTAATAGTTGCATATTTTGAAGTTATACTCATTCATATTTAAAAGGCTGAGGCTTCTTTGAACTGCTGTGTTGGAGGGGGAAGTTAATTGTTTCTGAATGAGGATGATACTCCCTTTCCATATCAATTATGTGTACTGCTCCGAATTATCAATAATGCTCATTTCCAATCTCCGTCGTTTGCAGTTTCGCAGCAGGCGAGCGTGCTTGCCGAAAGTTGCCCGGGCTCCAGGGCTGCAGCCCCTTTCTGCATCCACCAGGATCCAGAGACCGGGGGGAACCCCAGAGGATCAAGGTGAGATAAAGAAATGTGATATATCTCCAAGAGAGTGTTTGTCATCAGTTAGCTAAAATTGCTTCTGAAGTTTCTCTGGCAACTGTTTTACGTGTCTGACTTAGTGACGAAGGAACTATACTAGCTTAATAGAGAACTCCAGAACTTCAGAAGGGTTTCTCCTTGTTTGAATGCACAGCACAATGAATTTGTACCCACAGAGCATTCACCACTTACATTTCAAAACCTACAGCACACTAAACGTGAAACTTTTGTTCAAATTTCAAGGATTTTGATAGCCCAAGTGAATAGACACTGCCTATTGATTTTTCCCTTACAATGACTCTTGGATAACCTATTTTCTCATTTATTTTTAACGACAGCTCATGAGATTTTACAGCAATTCTGCCCAACCTCCTAATATCAAAATCCCTCCTTGACCCTGAAAATTGTAATTCTGCTATAGATCACAGCTGCTGAATATTACCTTTTACTAAGCTGGTTAAATAAAATATGTCCAAATCACTAGATCCCACAGGCCATGACTGCAATTCTAATTATACAGGGTCTGTATTTCTGCTCTACTGTACAGAAAAGCACAGCTCTCGCTGAGTCCACACCAAAGTATGGGAATCCAGAATATTGGTTCTAGTTTTGAATTTAAAAAAAAAAAAAGTTACTCTGCTCTTCAATGATTTCCCTGTAAAACTTTTACAAGGGAACCAAACCCTTTTGATGTGTTCCATACAATAAAATGCTGTGTAAGTCTGGAGGACAGAAGCATGCGGCGAGAATTTTCTTGTGACTGGGGGATGGGTGTATTTGATGTGTACCCATTTCAAAATCAAAAAAAAAAAAAAAAAAAAAAAGAGAAGAAGTCGCGTGCTACTCTTAGGCTGCATATTCTGCACAATGGCTTGGGAAACCAATGTAAGGAAACTAATTCTGGCCATTAAACATATCCTTTCCCCTCCCACTGCTTATTCAAAGAGCGATCACATGCTCCCTGCTGCAAGTTACACCATTATAGAATTTAGATATGGAAGAAACCTATTAGATTAGTCGTTCCACCTACTGATATGGGATTGTTCCCTGGAGAACCTTATTCATTAGTGGATCACAGCCTAACCTTGTGGGCACACTGTTCCAAGACCATCTTGGGTTTGTTCTGTTTTTTTCCCCCCTGTCTTTTCCCTCTGGTGCTAAAAGAGTGGCTGAGGGTGTGGTTTGGTGAGGAACTAGATGGAGAAGATGGGATTCTTTAGTTTTGTGGTCAGACTGGTGGTTTGGATGCTTGAGTATGTACTTCTGTGGATGATTAATTTGTGTGCTTTTTAAAATTAGTATCCAAGTACAGAGAACTAGATGGGAATGAAGGGGGGGGGGGGGTCTTATTCAACATAATTCACTGTAAAATCTTCTAGAGCCCAGTGGTCTCCTGCAGCCTATTACCTTCATGGCTTACCCTGATTCTGCAGTGTCCTCAGATCTAGTCTGCATTCTGCTTTCTGCTTTCACTCCTTTGTGAGCAGATGGAGCCAAACTTTTAATTGCTTGCCTGCCAGGGATGGCAACTTGGTGTTTTGCTGCTTTTCCAGGACAGAAAGTTTTTTTATCGGATATTCTATGATCCAGTCCCATAAAACTCTGAGCTTTCCAGGGCAGCTGTGGGTGCTTGGCATGCCCCGTGGTTGTGCCTGGTACTGGGGAACTTTCAAGCTGAGTTTCCTACTCCAAACTTTTCCTCTCAGACCTTCACTTGTACTTTCTGTCTTGGCAACTTCTAGTGATTCCCTGTATCTAGAATCCCAGGGAGGCCCTCAGCAGCAGCCCATTCTCTGGGGTCAGCCACTTGCAATTTAAGTCTGATTCAAACCCGCTATTGAAGCACCTTGAGTCTGTCACTTTAGGCAAGCTTATTTGTTTCTACCATGTGGAGGCTGCCAGTTCTTCCCTGTTCTGGCCCCTGTGGGTATGAGCTCTGCACCACACTGCATCTGTGCCTATTCTCCACAGGCCACTCACATGTGGACTACCTCCTCCAGGCCTCTGCAAGGTCCCCAGAGGTGAAGCCAAGGTCCAGAGACATCTGTCTGCAAGCAGACATCTGCTAGCCCCAGCATGGACCAACTTGAGTCCTGCAGAGCCCAGACCAGGTCCAGGGAACCATCACCACACAGGAGACCCTGCATCCTTTAGAGATGCGCTCCCCCTTCTTCTGAGGACCTCATCCTCAGAGCTTGCCTTCAGCTGATCAAGACTGGGAAAAGTATGAGCAAGGGAGGGGAGCAAAGGCAACTGCTTCCACCCTGCAGTTTCAAAGTTCTGGTTTCCACCCTCAGAATATCATAAATGGCTGCTGAGTTACTTGACAGGGAGCTAAAGTCTGTAGGGTGAATTTTCAGAGCAACGCACAGGAAATTATATGCACAATTACTGTTGTTAACAGAGCCCGGGCATGTAACTCCCTGCACAGCAGGCTGGAAATCTTCCCCATGCATGTTTAATGGGGTTTGGGTTGCTACATTCCTAGGGCTGTGTCCCTTTTCTAATGCCTAGTGTCCTGGATGAAACAAAGGAAGTACTGAATGTAGAAGAGGTTTTATTTTGCTATTAAAATAATATTCTCTTGATCTGCAGTCTCCCTCTAATGCTAAAGAACTTCTTGCCTCACTCAGTGATCTCTTAACCTTTCTGTTCTATGAGAAAAAAAAAAGAGAAAAAAAATCACTGCTTTTTTTTTTATCTTCTTCTAAATATGTTCCACATAACCTGCTCATCGATGTTCATACAGATGAGTATATACATGTTCGTGCAAGCGTCTAGTGATGGATGTTGTTGAAATAAGCGTAAGTCATAGCACTGAAAATATTCCTCTAAATCTTAATGCATAAATGCTGCTGAGTAAATAATATATATTTGCACATCTTCACAGGAAAATGAATTGTATGTGCCATTTCACTAATCAGGCATGTATTTAAAATGTCTCCCTGCTCAGGAGGTTATTAATGTGGTATTTAAACTTCAGTATCTTGTACACTAGGAAGGGTCTGTGAATTTGGGATTGTCTTTTGCTTCCATGCTGTTTATTTAGTTTTATGTAGCATAATTGTTTTCCTTTCCCCCAAAGAAGGTTATCATCTCCTGCACCTAAATCAATTCAAATAGACTTTAATTATCTTCAATAAAAAGCACATCACCCCTCTAAACTAACAGTTCTTGCAGCTAAAAGGAGCTTATATTTACAGCCATGCCATCTTATTGATTGAAATTTTTTTCTGCCCACATTAAGCTTGACTCTCCAGCTTTCTGCAAGGTCTGAAAGCAGAAAGCGAGGTGCTGTAAACTGAGACTAGAAACACCAAAGTAAAAACACACACACACCAAATATATATATATATATATATGTAAAAAAAAATACATCAAATACATGTACAAGTTTCTAAAAGGTTTCAATCATTCTAAAATTGCACATGATTGCTCTTCGGCTCCCCAAAATGCTTTCATCTAAGAGCAGAAAAAAGTGTAGCTTTCTCAAGTTTTAAAAGCATTGTTGGGGCATGTCTAATAGATTTGTCTAACTCTGTATGTCCTGATATATGCAGCAGAGTTGATTGTATTCTCCTTAGCATAGATCTGGAAACTGCAAATACATTTTTGAAGTAAATAGTCACTTGATAATTGCTTAATGAAGCATCATACACCAGTAGTTTTGAATACAAAAAAAAAAAAAAGTTCAAAACTACCGTGTGGTGTCTCTTTTTACTGGAAATGGGCTTTTACTTTTTAACTTCTGTTATATTTGGAGAGAAGTAATCCCACAGAAAATGATACCAGTACTAATAGGGAACATATTATCTTTCATGTGGGTATTTTTTTCATGTTTAAGGTTTCTTTGTTATTATCTCAGTAGCAAGACTCTCCACACAGTCTTAGGCAGAAAATCAAAATATGCCTTAAAGCAATAATCTTTTAATAAGTATCAAATGTCTTTCAATGAGATAAAAGAATTCTGTAGCATGCTTATACACACACACCCACACACATACGCACTTACTTCACCATTAATCTTATTTTATACCTTTTCAACAATATTTCGGGGGATATCTTTTGTCTTAACCAAGACTCCTCACAAAGTTTAGGTAATTAAATTTCTAAATTCTACTAAAAAAATTCATTAAAACTGGTCTCTCTACTTGTTGAAGCTCCTCATTCAGAGGACTTTAGGAGATGGAAGCATCTCCTGTGGCCTCAGATGTTTCCACTGGCCAAAGCAGGGGTGTTGCTCCAAACTTCTTTAAGAAACCAACGTGGAGAATTAAGTCTTTTTTAAAATCAATTTTTCAGGAGTGGAGGATGGAGTGTATTCACACAGCCAAACTTCAGGTGGGTAAAGCTGAGATCCTTCAGAGGAGGTACAAGGAGCCCACATAGCTCTGCTAATGGACACAAAGGGACACTGGGCTTTAGCATTCAGGCCCAGACTTGTCCCATGCAACTTTAGGTTCTTACCCAGGGAAATTAGGTTAGCAGGTTAGTGACCTGAGGTGCCTTACTATGGGCAGCAAGGATACACCAGCATGATCCCTAAAATTAGACTGGGGAAATGCCCCACCAGCATCCAGCTAAGGAGGACAGGGATGAAAGCAGGTGGCTTGGTTACTCTGCAGGTGAAAGTGGAGGAAGTCTGGACTGCCACTGATGAGGGGAACAGGTTCAACCTTCTCCTTTGCTAGTCAGGGGAGAGAATATTGCATGCTCTCAGTTCTCATCCAACCGCAGACTTCAACCTGTTTGTTGAGAGGAGAACAATGTTTATCTGTGTCCAACATCAAGTTGCGATGCATGCTTCTCAGCCCTGCTGCTAATCTGTGGCTGTGACATGCCCAGCACAGTGCTCACTTGGTGCTGTTGAAGTGTGCGTGCTTTGTGCTCAGAGCCTCTCCTCCTCGTGGGAAGAACCTGGAGTATTTCTGCCCAACAGAAAACAAGCGTGAAGGAGGGGAGATGCTGCACTGCGGAGTGCAGAGCTGCTGTATTCTCCAGTGACTTAAATGGGGTCTTGAGGGAGTGAAGTGGAACAAAGTTGGGGTTTTGTAAAATGGTGCCTCTTGCACCTTGGCTTCAGTGACAACAAGCCGCAAGCTGCCTACATGCCACAGGTTAGGTTGTCAAAGTTGTTCTCTTTCCTAATGCTCCTTGTGACAAATACTCCTAATTGCTTCTTACTTTCATACATTTCCGTGCCTCCTGGCTAAGACATCCGTTTATAGCCTTTATGGTTCATCCTTTCAAAGCTCGGCCTCAGTTGTGTCTATCTGTGTTTTCTGACTAGCTCGAGCATCCCCTCCCAGTTCCCCATCCCTCTGTGCCTGCAGAGCAACACGTGGGCACCTGCCAGCTGCTTTGGAGACCGAGCTTTTCACACCTTTCCCGACAGCTGAGCAGCGTGTTGCCCCGTGTTTGTTACACCTGGTGCATAAAGATGCACAACTTTCCTCTCTTTGAATAACCCAAAGCATGCATGCCACATTAAATCTAAAAATAGAAATGCTATCATCAGCTACTTAAAGGAAAATGCAGTGAAAGGAAAACTAAAATGAAACCAAATGTGGTTTGTTTCTTCTATGGAGATGGGTCCAAATTTCATACCTCCTGAGCCAGACCTCCCTTAACATATACGGTGGTGCTAATTTGAGTTGTGAACTCATGATTACTTTTTTAAGGAATCTGCATATTAGTGTTGCAAGAAGGAGACTTTGAAAGCCTTTTAAGTATCTTTCTCATTAATTTACTTAATCCTCTGATCTTGCCTTCTTTTAAGTTGTTTATTTTTAACAGAAAGACAAAAGTGAACTGGAAAGCTTTGTTACTAAAAGAAAGGTTTTTCAAACTGTATGTGATACAAAGTAATTAAGAGAATATAAATGTAGGTGTAAATAGCACAAGCACGCAGAGTCGGTGTGCTGGGAGAGCTTCCTCCACTGGCTCTACAGGGAAGGGGGTGGACAGGGTAGCAGAGTGCAGCTATCAGACCTCTACCTCAGCCATAGTAAAACTCTGATTTCTACTCATTTATTGTCTTTCTTCAGTACTTTTAAATGATGCAAGGAATGAAAATAAAAGGTTTTTTTATAGTAGAGAAGGTGGAACCAAATTCCACATCTGAAGGGAACTTCAATATTTTCACATTATTTTTTGAAAACTTTCAAAAGTGACCTGAGATTTCAGATTCCTGCACTTCAGGGTGCTCAGCTTGGGGTGCATAAAGAGATTGCTTTTTCAGAAAGTAAGCTTCTCAGCTGTCTCTGGAAATCAGGTTCCCTCCATGGTGCTCAGCACCCAAAAAAAAAAACCCCACAGAGGCACCCAAAACCATTCTTTACTTTTAAAGATTTTATTCAGCTAGCCAGGACAGGTCAGGCCTGAATTTTGGATGAAAGAAAACTTAGATAAGCAGAGAAGTTATTCCCCAAGGACTGTATCCTCAGTGATACTATGAGCCAGCAACCCCCGTAGCTTTCAGCATCTCTCATGATCAGACTGGATGTCTTTTGCCCGAGGCTGAAAATCTCTTCCTCTCTAAAACCAAAGAGATGTTGGCTGTGAGTTACGATTAGTAATAGAGTCCATTTGTGGTGAGATGGGGGAAGGGGAGATGATGGACCCAGATTTATAAGATTTTAAAGTGCTCAGCTCCAAACAACCATAGAGGACTGCCCTGGTCTGAGTAGTTTGCTGCTTGAGGATAAGACTGAGAGCACAGGGAACAGCAAAGGGAGAATAAACAAGCAAATTATATGTAAGCAGCCTACATTCTTTATAAGTGGCATAATTGAAATATAGGAGGTTGAAGGATAAACTCAGGGAGTTACACCATTTAAAAGGCCACCTGAAAGAAAGATCCACATTGGTGGGGTGAAGTGCCGTCAAGAAAACAAACCTGAATGAGCATATTGGCAAAACCAGGTGCGAAGATATCCAAATGTCTGCTCAGAGCATCAGCACCCAACTCCTTTCACCCTCAGAATAGGAGGACGGCAGCATGGTGGTGTTGACAAGGGTGTCAGATGCTCATCCATGGTCAACTCTCACCAGAGTGTCTGGGTGAACTGCTGAGCAAAAATGTTCCAAATTTGGAGGCCCAAAGAGGGAGTAAGTTGTGTCTGGCCAAGCTCTAATTGCATCCTTGCATTACTATGCAATTAATTGCTGCCACGGTCTGCTCGAGAGGAGGGAGCGTGCCAGCTCCGTTCCTGGTTCCTGGGCAGCCCCGGAGGCTGGAGAAGCTCATGGCTCTCGCTCCAGGGGGTGACCTGCTCGGACGGCTCTGCAGCTCTGCTGCCAGCCCTGCTGGCAGTGCCGGTCTTCCCAGGATGATGTGCTTTCCTCCTGTGCTGTGCTTCTTTTAGCAGGCTTTAGAAGTTTGAGAAACTGCATAGAAAATGTAGGGCAGGGAGATCACATTGATTTTCACTGATATCGTGTATCTTAGGAAAGAGATGACTAGGGAAAAATGTGAGCACAGTTTTCCATAGCATTTTGTACGGCTGCTTTCAATGCATACCTCAAAAGGAGGCAGTGTCTTGTGGAAAATACGTAATTCTGTCAAGCTACAGAGGAGAGAAGAAGAATAATTTTGCTCTTGCTTTACAGATCACTATAGTTCTGATGTCAAGAATAGCATAGCAAAGTAGCACAAGTTCCTGAATGAAAGGAAAAGCAGTGTTTAACCCCAAAATTGGGATGTATTCCTCATTTCTAATGTGTCCCTCACTAAACCCTTGCCTGTAGGGGAGAGATGGGAAGGAGAAGGACAGATTTATAACTCCCAGTGTTTGGGATCACCACTGTTGGCCTCAGCTTCATCAGCTGCCATCACGGAGATCTGGGGTACAAAGAACGGGTGAACAAGAAGGAGGCAGAAAAGAAGCTCACTATTGGCCCTAGCACTGAGTAACAAGTCAGTCTTTTGCAAACTTGCCTTGTTTAAGCTGAAGCGCAGCCCAGGGGCCGGTGCAGCAAGGACAGCAAGGAGCCCTTCTGGCCAGCCTGCAGCAGGGGAACTCAATGGCAGCACCATCAGGGATTTTTTCTGGGCTTTCCTGGGGTCCCAGGTGTGGGTTGGGTCTTGGATTCCTGCAGGAGATATTTTATTTCTGGCCATGCTCCAAGACTCCTGGGGAGCAGCTGCAGCACACAACAGTTTGTTCAAAGCGTGTGAGTGGTAGACTGCCCTTGGCCAGCCCAGAGGAGCACACAGCCTCTGCCAGAGCACATCTGGGTAAAAACTGCGAGAGTAAGCATGGCATAGGTGTCTGTGTTTCATCTGGAAACCCCACCAAGGGCAGAGGAGCTCAAGGTCCCTGCACCTTAGAGCAACTCTGTCCTGGGTATCTGGCAGCTGGCACCACTTTGTGCTGCAGACAACTGGTCTATGAATTATAGAGTCTTTTAGGTTGGAAAAGACCTTTAAGATCATCGAGTTCAACCATGAAGAACATGTGTGGCCTGACTGCAGTTGTTCATTGCTTCCTCTGTGTAGCAGAACCTGCTTTGGGTTTATGGGCACTGAGGAGGTACAGGGGGAGGACATTTTGTGCCTTGGTGTTTTTTTAATATATTTTTTTTTACAAATATAGATATTTGCATAGACATAATGCCATGCTGAAAAGAACTGTGTATATGTCACCTCAGTGTATGTGATTGGACACACAAAAAAACAAGGTTCCCTGGTTGCATCAAGTGGTAACAGCTGCACGTAATCTCCTCATGTGAACCTAAAAATACTTATAGGTCAGGGCTCTGAAAGAAAAGAACCTTTTTACCAGTCAAGCCTTTTTGCCAAGAAGTAGAGGAAAAGATTTTTTTTTTTTTTTAAATTCTAGAGGTTAAATTACAGCATACAGAAAGTCACCACAGTAAAGCATCTTCCTCATCATTACAGCCCAAGCCACTGAAAGGATCCAGTTCAGTCCTTTGGGAAGATGCTGGTGGCAGTGGGGATTTAGCAGGAATTTATGTTGCCTGGAACAAGTAAACTGAGTCCTGCTGGTTGAGCAGCTCAACAAGTTAACTTTCACAACCTGCCTGAGAACTGTAGTGTCTTGCTACAGCTTGGCAAAGTTAACACAGATTTGAAATGATGAGGAAAAGTGTGTCTGGCTTATTTTAACTTTTTTTTCTTTTGGGACTCTTTTGTTAGCTATTTTTTGTGCTGTGTTTTCACCCAGTCCCGTAAATGAGCCAGGCACATGTTTAGATTTGATCCATTCATCCATCTTGTAATATCTAAGTCCCTTCCACATATGATGAATAGCCAGGGCTGGCCTGTTGTTCTGCCTTGTTGCCCCTTTTAGAGCACAGCCTTTGCAAGGGATTTGAGGTGAGGTGGAGTCTAGTGTCAGGGAAGTGATTCTCTTAGGTTTTGCTTTGTGGAAAAGAAAAGAGGAGAATGAGAAGGGACTGGATGTTATCACCCCTCTCCCCACTCCACCCACTGCTGGTGGCCTCTACACCTCCTTACAAACCATATGTGACTCAGTCTCAGCAAACTCCAGAAGCTGGAGTCCTTCGATCAGTGTGATCCTTCCCCTTTTGTACCTTCTCCAGAAGACACGCACACATCCCAGCCAGTGTTTGTGTGTCCAGAAGGGCTGAGCTGGGCAGCTCTCCAGACACAAGGCCAAGTTATGCTTTAGGGATGGAAGGCAATAAAGACTAAATAGTGTTTACCGTATGTTTCTCATTCACAGCCTTCCTTAAATCATTTGTAACAGGGGCGGGGGGAAAGAGGAACGATATTGGGATGGTGTGCAACCCGAATGCCAAGAAGTGCTTTTGCCTTCCCTGGAGATGAGCTCTGCAGAGCCCTGCAGGGTGTGATCTCTTATTTGGTAATGTGAACTCAAGGAGCAGAAGCACAAGCAACCAGCTTCACTGTAGTCCCACACCCATGTCAGGCTCAAAAATACACAAGCATACGTTTGCAGATGTGCAGATGCGTGTGCTCACAAAGGCTATTTTGACTGAAGAAAAGGAGAGGAATCGCCATTTCTATCAAATGATCCACTTTTCAGGAAAGCAGCAGAATGCTGCAAGTACCAGGACCGCTAAACCAGACTTTCTGTGGGAGCCTGCGTGAGGTCTCTCGTTTGGAGTCTTTTGTTGCAGCGGTGAAATGAAAGTAGGTGCCCCCTGCCCAAGCAGGGCACTGAAGTACTCCTCTTGTACAAAGGATTGTTCAAAAATAACCCGCAGGCTTACATCCAAACTATATCACTTTGCACAACTAGATTTGCCAGCATTGCCTTGACTCTGGTTCTGAGACAGCTTTTGTGTGTGGGTGCACATGTGTTCATGAGCACATTGTGCAGAATAAACAGGTACCACCTTCTCCACTGCACTTTTGAACCAATTTATTTAAAGGCTAATGCATAAACCCCAGCAGCAGATGACAAATTTAGCATAAAAGCAAAGTGAAATCACCTTCAGGAACTTGCCAGTTTGACCATTTAGGAGTCTGAGTGGGTATTGATTTGAAGCGAATATTCTAAAGTTTGCATTACCCTTTGAAAAGTGCTAATGTAGTTCTTGTCACTTTAAATTAACTTTAGATAAGAGGGACTGACAGAAACATGAAGATGTGTGAACTATATTTGACTGATATTCTGTCAAATATTGCATGGGGTTATGATCCACAACTTTTCCCATCTGCTGCTCAAACCTGAATCCTTGAATGCACAATGGATTAATTACCATATTTTGTTCTGATTTCACTTAGTAGTATAAAAGACTGTGAATGTTAAATGTACCCTTACCTGCCTCCTTTTTCTAAGGATAATGTATATGAGGAGGGGAGGGGGATTCTTCAGCAATTTTTCACACCCGCATATAATGATTTGCTAGAAGCACCTCTTCTCAAATAATTAGATTCCCAGGACTTAACCAGAGTCACACAGCACTCAGAATTTCATTCACTCCTTTCCTTGTGAGAATTTTTTCCCTCTCACTAATAAAAGCAATGAGCACTGATGTAGCATGTTCCGTCCGCTTCACTTTACAAGCAGCAGTATAATTACGCGTGGCTTTGCCATTCAGTACCATTGTAGGAGGATGCGGCATGGAGCAGTGGAGGTCAACAATTTTGACTGATGTTATATTTCCTCGAAGGCCTGACATTGATTCCCCAGTACCACCTGCACATCCCAACAACTCAGACTGACACTTGGTAAACTAGCCTGCCTCTTTCTGCAGCTGGATACCCAGAAAGCTGGATGTCTTGAATTAGAGACCCCTTTGAAAATCAGGGCAGTATTACCTTGCCAAAATGCCCCTAATGTTTCAGTGACAGAATTCAGAAGTAAAAACTACATTTTTCTCCTCACCTCCTTTTTCTCCCAGCACTATTTGGATAAGCTGAGTTATCTTGACTTCTAGCTGAAGGAAATAATGTCCACTTTAGTTGACATACTGGTAATAGCCAGTTCCTCTACTTTGCTGTGTCCTTAACCCATGTGTCTCTTGAGTTTTTTTTTTTTCTTTAAGAGGACACTGCACATTGCAGTGGCATCCTGGGTTACATTCTGTCACCATACCTCTTAAGACACAGGAAGCATTTCTATGTGTGCCTTGTTGACTCTCATATTCCTGCATCAGTGAGAGAGTGTGGTTATCCAGAAATAAGCAAGCTTGATGATGCTGTGAAAGGAAGATTGAACGTATAAAGTTAGACAGACTTGTAAGATGGAGTTACAAACCTGTCTCTTATGACTGTGAAGTCCCTTCTGGAAGAACTTTATAATAATACACTGGGGAGTAACTGTGCACCTAGTCCTGTCTTTTATATGTTTTGTAAGGTTTTTTGAGATTTAAGAATAACATCGCCTTCCTCCAGTGCTAGCATATTACATAGATTCCCTCAGACATATCCATAGTCACTCCTCTGTACTTTTTTTTTTCAGTAAATTTTTTATGTCATTATACTTTCTTCAGTCCTTTTCTTATGAAATCTCCAAGCCTCATTTTGAGACTTTTTGCTCCTAGGTTCTTCCTGTGATTATGGAAAATGGGGCACAGCAAGGGAAAGTCCTACATAGGAAATACCTCTATTTTGTTTGGGAGAAGCATCTCCAATGAAGGTTCAGGCTTGTCCTTTGTCTCTAGTTGCTTTTAATTCGGAGTGGAGAAGATGAAGAAGATACTGTGTGTGCCCAAGAAGAAAAAAAATTTGGACTTTTGGAATATGTTAACAAGTTCTCACTCCTTGGCTGGAAGTTAGTCCTCAGCCTGAGTGCATTCCTATCCTCTTGCAACAGCAAGTAGTAAACAGCTACTAATATTAGCAGGTACATAGCTGGTAGCTACTGGACAGCTAAAGGGATCAATAACCTTTCACGCTGTGCTATGCAGCACTCGGCTGATGATGCCACCCAACACCAGCAAATGTCCAGGTATCATTTTAGAAAACACCCATCATTAAACTCACTCCGCTTCTGTTAATTCATTCTCACTGAAAGCTGATGCCTTAAACTCTCTACTGGGGGGTCAAAGCGAAGCATTCTGTTTTAATGCCGCTTTTTGTCTTCTGTTCATCTAACTAGCATCTGGCCTAGCTTAATAATCTTTGTTCTGAGTGGTGTAAGGTCATTAGCAAAACCTTAATGGGGACAAGGTTTGCAACACTGGAACTCTATTTAGGGAATCTATTCCAAAAGGAAAAGGTATGATGTTTCTTCAGACCATCTTGCAAGTGACATAAAGATTAATGAGAGATAGACAAATGCCCTTGCTCCAAAGTCAGCAAAAAATAGAAGGTTCTGTTTAAACTTCTCAAAATGAATTACAGTCAGGTGCTGACTATCAAGAAAAGAAATGAAATCTGAGTTGAAGAGCCTGGAATAATTCTCTGGGTCTTTCCCCAAACCTGTCACTCTTTTCTGTGGATATGAATATTAAGGGGTAACAGAATCTGCAAATCCACACAGACTGAGCTTATGAGGCAAGTTTAGGACTCAAAAAATATTGCTTAGGACCTGCAAAGATAGCTGGACATTTAGAAAATACTAGTATTTCAATGTGATTAATGGATGTAGAAGGGGAAAAATATTTGGATTTTTATAACTTTTTAGAAAGCTCAGATTTACCTCTTGGGGCTGTTAGAAGAAAGATCTCCTCTGCTGGAAACAACTTTATGCATATGGTGAAGGCTAATTACTGGAAGTTACAAACACAGATTTTTGTTTTAGCAAGGCAGTTCGGCTCCATTTGAATTACTTAGGCAAGATAATTTGATATTATATTCATGTGTTGTCTCACAAAACTACAGACTATGTATGTGTGGGGGCTACAAATATGTTTACCATGTGGAAAGAGGTAAGAACACTTTCAGAAATGTTTAGTGTGGCAAATCAGAGGCAGGTGAGAATGAAAAACCAAGTAATGGTCCATTGTTGCTGCTATTCAAAGCAAACCATTGGAGTACTACAGACCAGCTCTCTGCTATGTTCCAGAATACATTCTACAGGCTTGGCTTTTTTTTTTTAACCTTAGTTTTAACTAATTTTAAGTAAACGTGCAAAGCCCCAGTGTTAGTCAGCCAGCAAGTTTCAAGTGATTAGGTCTCTTCTTTAAGGCGGAGTTACCAGGTATTCCTCTATCTGCCAAGAGATATGGTCAAGTGCTGTACTGTTTGGAAAGTGCATTTTTCACTGTAACCTTATGTTGTAAAATATTTTGTTAGTGTCATATTTTCAGATGAACAATTGTTTTCTTTCAGAAAAAAAAAAAGCCAGTGTTGTTGAATTCCATTTGCAAAGTACAAGTTATCATGGGCAACAAAAGATTATTCTCAGTTTAGCAAACTCTTAGGCAGCAACCAATGACCCAGCCTGCCCAAGACCACGCATGCAAGATTAGACACAGAGAGCAAAACCAGTAAATGCTCCCATAAATGACTTTGGAGAGAATTCTGAATACTTCTTTCCTTCCCTTCCCCTCTTGCCTCACAAAAGCTGCGTGCACCCTGACAAAAGAGAAACCACAGAATGTGCAGAATGTCAACAAGATCCTGGGGTCTGATTCCCACTAGTTTTACTGGGCTCAGAGTCCAGTACTTACTGCCCAGAGGACTAGACAATAGGTTCATTCCTTCTCCCGAAGAAGCACAAAATGAGGCATTTCCTCTGCGTGTTCCCCTGGCCCATCGCAGGACACACAAAGGGCAGCACTCACTGCTCGCCCGCAGCGGTACCCACGCTAAAGCACTGTGTGATGGCTGCTCACACTGCGTGCTCGTTTAAACTTCACCATCACGTGAACGTTCATGAAACTGATTGAGTACAGGTGGGTTTTGCATTGGCAACATGTGAAAACATGTGTTTTCTATGTTGTTTTTTATATGAAGGCCTGTGTCCAACAACCTAATTATTTTTATTTAAGTATTACATCACTTCCACTAGCACAAGCAAAGTGCCAGCACCTGCTCTTTACTGGGCTCTGTAACATTTTTTCTGTCCTTACCTATCTTCCAAAACAAAGGGGGACCATTTTCACCCTCTAGGAATTTACTCTATGGTCTCCATCTGTGCCACAACAGAGGACACAGGAGCCAGTATAATCCTCAGGTCTGTGGCTATTGAGGTTGACTATACTAACTCATGCTGCTGTGCTTGGAGCATCCATCTCATGTCTCCTAGAGGCATCCAAGAAGGAGCAGTTGCACTTGTGCAACTACAACCTTCTTGCACCTCTCAACACAGCTTTTTCCAGATGAGCTAGCAAGGCCTTCCTCTTTTAAAAAATCTGTGAAGATAGGAATGATGGGTTTTGTCAACATCTTGGAGGGAGAGAAATCTTAGCGGTCTAACGGTCGCTGTTTCCTCCATACTTATTCTGAATGATGCTCATTTTTCATCACACAGATCACATCAACTTTCTTTTTGCCTTCCTCCACTACCTCTCCTTATCTATTGTAGCAACTAGCAGCAGCTTGCCTCTGCCTTCAGCACCCTTCAAGGTTCCTTCCCTTTCCAACCATTTCCTGTTGTTCACTTCCTCAAAAACAGCTCTTGATCCAGTTGGTCCATGATGCCCATGTCCATAGTTGTACTTTCACGCCAGATACCCAGAGTTCTTGAGAAGAGCGCTGCATGCATGCTGCAAAGCTGCTGAATTGTTCTCCTTCAGAAATCTTCCTTAAAGCCCTCCTTTGACAGGATGACTGCTGAAAACCCAACTGTACTGAGGCCACTGTCCATCCCATTGACAATCTCTTTCCCTGCATTTCCACATTTCTCTGTGGCTATCTCTTGACACTGAACTGTAAACTCTTTTCTTTATTGTTATTCTCTGTTTGTGCAGAGCCTTTCACTGTGGGCTCCTAGTCCATGACTCCGAGACAATATGTCAATGCACTCCAATAATAGGGAACATGAATACTGCAACCAAGCCAAAGATCTTGGAAATCTTTCTGAGTCAGGGTGTTCAGAATCTGAACCTAGCTCCAGCCACAAATTTTGCAATTGGCCTGCGAGTCTGCAAAAGCTTTGTGTAAAACTCTTATTGGAACATCCCTGAAATTAAGGGGTGGTGTTGGAATCCGCATCCAAATTTCACAGCTGTAGGTCACCTCTCAAACATGGATATTTGGAAGATGGTGAGGACTGTGCTGTAAGCAACTACATCGGCGATGAGATATTGCCGCTGTTTTTTGCTGTGTGTGTTTTTGAAATGCTTGCTACAAGGACAGCTGTGAGGCAGATGCCGTTCTGAGTTCAGATGTGGAATGTTACAGGGTCACTCTGCTTACCTTATCATAAAAGAGCATGCGTTTTTGTGCTCTTCATGTACTGGAAAACAAATCCATGACAAATACTGTATTGTGTGTAAGGGCTGGGGGTGGCGGAGAAGAAGGGAAGGGTATCTTGTCCTTAGGGGCTGCTGGTGCTAGGCACCACAAAAGAAAGCCCTGTTTGTCAGCCACACTTAGAGATACAGGCCCCAGCGTGAGGCACCTGCAGCAGCTTAAGGATGGCTCCGTGGGTGAGTAGTGTACCAGGGGCTAGGGCTTCTTGCCTGCCAGGCAGAGACAGGAGGAGTGGTGGAGCTAGACTATCACAGCAGGGGAATCTGAGGGGTACACAGCCTGATGACACGGGGTGAGGAATTCCCAGACGATTTTAAAGGATTTCTGAAAGAGGGAGAATTTAGTGTGGTCCTAGCACATGGTCTGGATTGCTACAAGGACAAAAAATGAAATACCCTGAACAGGTGATGGGAGATGGTTGCATTACAGGGTATTGATGCTGGTGTTGCCACCTGCACAAAGTGAGGGTCTAACTCTCTAGAAACTGTATCTTGAGTATAGGGGGAGCAGAAGATGCTCGGATAAAAATCGTTAGAGAGGAGCTGAGATTTGAGGTGCATGATAGGAGACGGGATGATAAAAAACAAGTAGGTTTGAAGCCTAAGAAGACATGGCAGGAGGTGGCAGAATCAGAAAGTGTTGAGGATTCCTGAACAAGGAAATCTGGGCTGGAAGGTGGGAGCTCATGCAGAGCTGGGGTCTGCTGGCAGGGGAGCTGGGCTGCTGGGGCTGCTGTGGCTGCGTGGCAGGAGTGTGAGTGATGGTACGGATGGCATGGTGAGGAACGGCTGGTAGCAGAGCCAAAGTTAGGTCACAGAGAGGGGGAGAGAGGTAAAAGAGGAGGAGGGGTGAAAAAAGCCAGAAAGAAGCAATGCAGATAATTTTTCTCCACCTGGCTCTTTTCTACACCATGAACAATCTTTCAAGACTGAAAAAAAACCCTTTGCCTTTTACTTCCCTTTACTTTACTGTGTCTTTCTTCCAGGTGTCTCCATGTCTTGGAAAATTGAGTTGAGCTATGTGAGGGAGGATAAGAGAGTGAGTATGGAAGAAGTCTTACAGCACTGGAATCCCACCAACTTGTCTGGGCAGCTGTTCCTACTGATTATGTATGCTATATTCATGCATGCTACATTTCCCATGTTAGCTGCACGGTTTGGAGCCTGCAGTTGCAGACAAAGGTTTGGGTCTGTGTTCTTTCAACTTACTGGCCTGTGCAATTTATTACAGGAACAGCTACAGATTCCAAGGCACACGCTAGACGAGAAACAGTGAAAATGGAGACTCATACCTGCTTGCTTCTCTACCTAATACATCTGCCTATCCTTTGTGCTTATATAGTTTCCTTCATGGTAGGGTCTCTGCACATGTATAAGTTGAATGCTGAACATATTTGGCACAGGCATGAATATGGAAACATTGCCCACCGGCACATTTGTGCACACCATTGCCAAAACAAATATGGGGTCTTACCCTGCTGCTATTCAATGCAGAGAACTCCTATTAGGAGTCAATGAGAGTTCTGCATAAAAAATCCGTGGAAAGATTTGACCCCTTTCAAACTGATCTGTCTGGTATAAATTGCACTATCTTTGTTGTGCACAGAAGATAAAACTCTCATTTTTTCCTGACTATCCCTTTTTGCTGCCATGTCCTCCAGAATGTACTTTTTCACCCCACAGTATCTAACTAGCATCATGAGATTGTTTTCAATAAAGGGGCAGTACAACCATCCAGGGTGGTAGTGTCTAGTTGGCTTTTTGAACACACTTATAAATATTATTGCTGATTATTCACATGTGAACTCTCTTCAGGTTATATTTTAAACTACATTAGAAAAATTCAGAAATAAAATAAAGATGTTTTTAAACATGCAGACATACCATCATTAAACCTACAGGTAAAAATCACTGTCTGAAATCACCTCAGAGGGATGTGGACTGAAAGAAACTGCTAGTTTGGCTGGTGGTTTAGTGGATGTTCTATTGCTGAGCTACTAAATAAATCCCCTTTTGCCCTGCACTGCCTCCAGCAAGCCCTTAGTCTTCCCCACTCTGTCTTCCCCACGCTGTTTCTCTATTTTTCCTCATAATCTCAGCCCTGATTCTCTTTTTCCCATTCTTCTGAATGTTGAAGTCATGACCTTTGTGGTTTATAGGCCACAAGAGACTGAGCTAAATGTGTTAGCACAGAGTCAAAACAAGTAATAGCTGGCCAATTAAATTAATAATCCATATTGTTACAATGTTTAACCACGGCTGTTTCCTCAGTGGTCTGTTTAAATCACAGCCAAGTCCTGACCTATTAAAATGAATAACTGGAATTATGAGAAACTCCATTTAATAAACACAGCAAGGAACGCAACACAATCGGTATGAAATATTTATTACCACTTTAAGCAGCAGCTAGTTGAGATTTAAGATTGGATTAACGAAGGGGTTTTAATTTCTGGCTAAGGGTAGAAAGCTTAAACCTGGAACATTTCCTCAATTTCCTGATATGGCTTTTCAATGGGCAAGATTTGAGATGGGAGCGTACGATTCGATTCATGCTTTCCCTTTGCAGAGCTCTCTCCGGACACGTTCGATGCAGGAGGAGATCAAAGCAAGCAGGCTCCAGACAAGTGGCTCAAGTGGCTTGAAAAAACTCAAGGGAATAAGGGCTGGAGCACTAGACATGAGCCTTTGGATTTTAAAATGAGCACTCCTGCCAACCACCATCCTAGGGAGAGCAATGTTAATGGAAGGCTGGTACATTCCCAGTGACAATGCTCGTGTGCACGCATTTTTTTGCAGTATGTCTCAGGGCTAGAGGAGGGGGAGAGAAAAATCTCTTCGCTCTGAAATTTGTCAGACAAAATCTCATGCTGGGAGCAAACCCTTATTGTTTCCAATGGCCCAAGTATTGCTTTTCTTAAGTGCAGAACTACCAAGGTTTTGCTATTTTTATTCACATTGCATGTTCATCTTCAGGGTTTCTCCACTCAACACAAAAGCAACTGTTCTTCTTCGATAGAAATTAAAATGTTGCCAAGGCTGAAGAATAGTCTATCATGCTCAAGTTCAAATGGGGATAATATTGGCCTTTTGTTTTCTACTCGTTCTGATATAGTAATGCTGAGCAGGTTAATAATATGCAAATCCTGGCACAATGGAGCTGTTTGGAGGTACCATGTCAAGGGGCCATGTAATAATTGCTGCAGGCTACACAGGCACCTGGAGCATCATCTCTACAATGGTGGATCCTTCCCATCATTTCCACCATAATGATTCCACACCATAAATTGTCATGATCCATCAGAAAGGCTCTGATGCATTAAACCACTGCCCTAATTTGAGTAAATACAGGCTGCTGCCATTGCCTCCAAGGATCTCATTTTCAGCATGTGCTGTGATAATACCAAGAATCATAAACATTTTCTCCTTCCTTCCCTCTTTTGATTCTTAATGAACAGCCCCAGCCCAAGAGTGAGAGAGGTCGAAGGCTACACAGCTACAGACAGCAGGGCCATGGAGGAAGCAAGCTCTTCTTATGCCACATTTGAGCCCAAACCTGGCAGGACCCATGACTTTGGGTAGTACAGTTTCTACATCCATTCAGCCTTGTGGATAAGATTGGCCAGCAAAACCCTTTGCCTCTTATGCTGGCAGCCTCCGCTCTGACCCTGATTACATCAACTGCTCTTTCATTTGCACAAGGTGGTAGACAAGCATTTCATCGTGTTCTCAGCATGTGTTTGTCCCACACATCAAACCACCCAGCTGAGGGATTTCTCCTGGCTGTTGTTTCCTGGTTTAAGCCAGTTGAAGATTTCTGTGGTGCAGCACCAGACTTCAGAGACTGAGCAAAGTCTGAATGCTGGGCTTGCTCAGCCTCTGCAACATGCAGCAGCCAAGAGGAAAAGCGAGCAGATGATGCCTTGGTGGTCACTAGAGAGTCAATGGCAAAGACTGGGTGGAACTCCAAATTTCTGAGTGCTTTCTCTTCATCTCAGATTGCTGTTGGGAAATATGTTTGCATGAATGTATTAACTTGAGCGGGATCCTTTTTTTTTTTTTTTAAGCTGGCTTCCAGTGTAGTAAATATCTTCACTTCTCTGTGTTGTTAATCAAAGTAGTTTTGTTTCCTTGCATGTTTTTTTTTTTGTGTAAGGATGTCTTCTAAGAAATTAAAGACATTTCTGTGGGCCTAAGGGAATGAGCTCCCTCCTTCATAAGAAAGCTATACCTCAGGCGCTTCCCTGCTGTCTTTTGTAAGCATCCTCATGCACGCCAGTGCTACTGTGCTCACGCACGGGATATGCAGCGTACATGGTGTGCAGCAATGATGCGTCTCCAGAAATACATAGAAAGTTGTTTATGTCCTCAATGGTATGCAAAAAACTAGCATGAATGGATGTGACATGGCTCGGCTAGTTCTTCAGTGTCCTGGGCTCGTGCTTGGTGTGACTGAGGACAGCCCTCCCACCAGAAGTGAACTTTGGCTCAGGAAGTTGCTTCACAGTGCATCTGGGCCAACTGCCTGTTGGAGAGAGAAACCACAGCAAGAGGCTGGCATGGGCGAGCCCTGCTGCCCTGATAGCCCACACATTCGGCTTGTGGGAATCCCACAAAAATCTGCCAGCCGCGTTGCCTTTCAGGATAAGGAATAAAAATTATGGTTCTTTGTGTTATCTTGCAGCACTTTTATTGGTTTATTCTGTGCTTTCCTTTCTGAGCCTTTAGGCTCCATTTGACATAGTTGTCTCTTGCTGATCTTTCTATGGTTTTCTTCAAGGATCCCTCCAGAAAGAAGGGCATAACCATCTGAGAGGTTTAAACAGAACATTTATTTGACACCATGTTGCCTCATCTCATTTTTTCAGGTTTCCCTCCTCTTGTAGCAAGCTCAGGTGCTCAGAAAGCTTACATACCCAGTATGTAATTTTTAATCTGGGTTTATGTACCTGCTCCGAGCTGCAGCTCAGTCTTCCCCAGGCAGGTCATCATCTCTCTCTGCACTCACCCACCTGCATGTCTCAGCTGAGTGCTCCCTCCCCTGTTTCAGACTGAAAGAGGCATGGCAAACTGAGCAGTTTAAACGTTATGACCTTGTTTGGTGGCCTTGCTCCAGGTGGTATGTGTGCCAGGCACTGTGAGTGTTTGTCCTGTACCCTTTGGTTGTACCCAGGTGGTCTCTGTGACCCCCTCACAAGTATGATGAATGTGCCAGGCAGATGAAGGGACTTTCCCAAGACCTTGCACCAGACATGGTAGCCTGGGACCTCACTCGTCTCAGAGTGTCTTCCACTGTCCTGCGAACCACTATCTCTCCCAGTGTGCTTGAATATTGCTGAGCTCTAGGGAATGAGCAGATTATATATAGGGCAGATTTCCTGGAAGCCAGAATTTGTTTTTTTTATTTAGGCTTTTAGCAGAATTATCATGGGAAATGAGAAGCTACTGAGCTACCTTGCAGGGAAATATATGTGTGAATTTTCCCTGAGCAAAACAGCTGCCCAGGAGAGGGTAGTTTTCTTGTTTCCCTTTGCCCCTCACACTGAGTATCTGCCACTACAGCCCATTGTTCAGTGCAGCAGCATGAACACCAGTGCAGGAGCTGCTGGTGCCCTAAACACAGTATTTAAGAAATCCCGTCTTTAGAGGGTTGCTTAAAATATCTGCGGTGTCTGGAATGAGGTCTCCTAATGCTGACCAGCCCAGGGGAGTTGAGACGGTGTCAGCAGTGGGAAGGACACCCAGCAGAATTGCTCTAGAGCAGGGAGGGAGCCTGGGAACTCTGCCTTGCCACACTGGCACTGTGAGAGTTGACCTCGGGAACCGCTGCTCTGAAGTTTAATGAGGACAATGAGCAGGCTTCTGTGGTCATCAGTGGACACCAGCAGTAAGGCCAAAGCAGGTCTCATGCATGATTGTTGAATCATTTTTCTAAGGTGATAGAAAAAGCACCTGGGCTTGGCTACAGTGTTGGTGTCCAAACCAGTATGGTGCGCTACAGCATCCCGATGGAGGACCAGTCATGTGGCAACCTGAATTTATTCTGTGCCTATTTCTCCCTACCATCATTCAGTGGTTTTTTTCTTCCCTTTTAGTATGAAATTTCTAGGAAAGAAAAGTTTGCCTGATTCAAGTTGGATATGAAGTGTTTCAGAGCCCTTGCTAGCAGTTTGTTGTTCTGGTTTGCTTGTTGCAAATGAGTGTAATGGAAACATAAAAGGCAGGTCAGAGAGAAAAAAAAAAGAAAAATTGTAAAAAGTAATGAAAAAAATTAATCAGATCCACATAATTTAAAGACAAATATTGTTATTTAATTCCACTGTTCTCTTCTGGAGTGTGATAACATAGATGTTGTTATATTTAAAAGGAAGTAATATGACATCCCATTTAATTTCCTCCAAAACAAGACAATCTGGCTTACCAAATATAGCCTGACAAAGAAAAACAGAAATTTCCTGATCAAAGATCCAAGAGTGCAGTGCTCCACCTTAAATCCCTCCCACCTATTAGGCCCCCCTTTAGACAAGACAGAGAAACAAATTTCTCACACATCAATGATGCCTCCATAATCAATTTCAAATAGCCCCTTGCATAGGGATGCAAATCTTAGCTTTCTCTTAATAAAGCATTTTAGAAGATGGATGTACTGATCTGATATTATTAAACGAAAAGTGGTCTCTTTTTAATCTAGAGATGCAGGGGCGTTAGTAACAGAGTGAATCAAAGGCCTGGTCTCTTTCTCTTCCTAATTATCAATAGTGTTTTATAATCTTATTAATATTGATACACAGTATACTGAAGATCTGTTAACGTATAATGTATGTGGAGGATAATTAACAAGATCCGAGTCAGATCAATCGCCTATTTGACAGCAAACGGTGTGTGGCTTATAAATTATACATATGCTAGGTATGGCTAGAAATGTTTAAAGTTTCAGTCCAATCCTTCCAGTACAGCACTGGGAAAACTGATGAACTTAAAGGCACAGTCCCTTGCCTGTTAGGTTTATACTGTACACTCAGAGGAATAACTCTTATTTAAAAATCAAAGAGTTCCATTAACTGCCAAGATCTCAAAGCAGCACAGAAAACACACCTTCTCCTTGTGAAGTGCAGCTAAACAAAAGGCAAAATCTTGTAAGAAAAAGGATGATTAATAAAAGTGAGGTAATTTTCCTTTTGATTTCTGAGAGGAGGTAGCATGCGGGATGTTCCAAATGACAGAAATGATCCCACATCTTCACACTGGCCTTTAACAAGGTTAGACTTGCTAGTGCAGTAAATACAATTAATAATCCCAATTAATATTGCATGTTTTGGTAGGTTTGAGAGCATGAAAGCTTTCCACAGATTACTCTTCACTCCCCAAAGCAGACACGGCGTGATGAGACGAAGGGATGGAAATGTGGAAATAAAACTTTCCTTTTTTGTTGTTGCAGAGCTCCTGATAAGCATGGGGCTGAGATGAAAGGAGATGTCAGGTTTAACAAAAATAACATATTATTATTATTAATAATTTACCTCAAGGGTACGACCCAGTGCAATAATGACTGCTCGAGGCTGTGAAACTTCACCAACATTGTGAAAATGGCTCAGACTTGCTCAGCTTTTCCACAGTAGACCTTGGGGCAAGTTCAGCCATGGTGTGAGGAGATATGATTCCCAAGGTGGAGAGATTGCATCAGTTTCTTGTGTTTCATGTAGGAAGGCTTGAATCAGATTAACTGGCTAGAAATTCAGCTTCCTCTGGAACCAAACTTCTACTAATATCAATAGGAGTTTTGCTTGTGGGAAAATATAGGCAGTGCCATGCCAGATCGTGCCTGAGATGTGTTGTATTTCATCCAGTGCCCCCTCTGACAGGAAGTGGCACCAAAAACTGTGGAGAAAGACATAAAATGGGACTACATTCAGCCATGGTGTGGATAAATTCACTCCATATCATGTCCCAGACTATGCCCATCACTGGACAACACAGGAAGGACAGAGTTGGATGCTGAAGTTTTCTTGGTTACTCTCAACAGCACATACCTCACAAACCTGCCTCACAAGAAACTTTTCAATAGGTGTCTTTGGGTCAGAACCCACCAAGATCTTGCTGTGCCTTACCTCTACAAGCAAATGGTTTATCCACAAGAAAGGCCTGGGGTTTTTTTTTGTTTGTTTGCTTTCCTTTTTTTTTCCATGAACCACTATATAAGATGTATACCTGTATAAACAGGCCTCTTTTCTGAAGCAAGCCAAGTGCCTCTTAGTGGCACCCATGACAATGTGACAAGCACCAAACTTGTCTCTAAACAGCAGCCTTTTTTATAGCTAGAGATTCAAATCCATTCAGCTTACCCTTGGAAACCCAATGATCCTCAACAGCATTACCCGAAAACCAGTTTTGTGCAAGCGGACAGTTTGATTGTAATTAAGCCTTTAACGTATGACTGTGTGTGAGCTTGTGCTTGTTGCGACAGAAGCCCTGATGGGCAGACAGGAGCCCCAGGCCAGCTACTGGTGGCAATGCCTGGATACTGCAGAATTGCTTGGTGGAAACTCTCAAGATTAGCAAAGCTTTCCTGAGTCATCCTTTGTAGAGCTCTTGTAAGGCCATCTCAATCAAAGTGGCCAGCCTGTCTGTGGTGTGGTGAGTAGAAGATCTGCCTTGTTAAGGTAAATGGGGGAAAACTGCTCTGCACTTTGCCAGGTGAAGTGTTAAATACAGGATCCGTCACAGGGAAGGGCAGGAAAGGCTTGCTAGATTACAAAGGCCATTACTTAATGGCCATGCTGTCCCTTGAGCCAAGGTTTAAAGTAAATTATTTAAATTATAATATTATGCCCTTTCCCCTGAGAGGTTCATAAGGCTATGCTTGCATGAATGAGTGAATGCTCATAGCCTTCAGATGAGGCAGCTGCAGCATACGGGAGATTGGGTTGGAGCACTCAAAATGGCCATAACTTCAGAAAAAGGGACCCCAGGCCAAAAGCAGCAACAGTTTTGATACAAGTGAATTCCTCACAGTCTCTCAGGATGAGTCAGTAACTAAATCAAGTAAAACTACTCTGGTCTCCTGACTCTCCAGAGCTGTGTTTGAACCATTAGACTCATGCTTCCTTTTGTCCATTAGTGGCTTCATTTCTGTCTCATAGCATTAATTCAGGTTATGCTGCTTGCAGTGCTCCATATAAATGAGTTTAAGACACACAGGTTCACAGGAATCGGTGCGGTCAGGAAATGCTATTCTCTCTTACTCACACCTTCCCATAAAGGATCCACTGGCAGGTTTTTTTATTGTGTCCTGTCCCCTTATCAAGCTACTGCCTGGACAGTCTGGATTACCTTTCCCCTCAGCCTGCTTCCCTGTCACGCTCTCCAAGTTGCCTTTGTTCCCATTTTACACTTGCTTTTTTCTTTCAATTTTCTTGACACAGTTTAGTCTTGGTTAACTATATTGAAATAATACGTCAAAAAATATTCTTAACTGTAGGTGAAAACTGCTTCTCTAGTCAAGTGCTCTAATCATGCATCTTTGCTGAATTTTTCTCAATGGAAAGTCAAGATCAGAAGTCTCCCCTTCATCCCCCTTTTACCCCAGATAGGGATATCCATCCATGAGTGCTGTGATATTGCGTTATCCTCCACAATTTTGAAGGAAAAAAAAAAAAAAAAAGAGCTATTTTTCAAACCCAGACCCTTGAAGGAAAGACCAAAGTATCCCATTTGGATACTCACTGGCTAACGCCAATCCAGGACTGGTCTTTACACACCATTTTGTAACACAAAACACAATGAATTAACGTCAAAGATAGCAGGGAAATTGAGGTACAAATCAGCTACAGGAAGGAACAAATTAACAGTAGGAAGGAAGCAGCAAGTTCAGATAGCGGGGAGCTGCGCTAGTTTGCAATGCCTGGAATGAAGACATCCCCCTCCTCCCCAAAGCAGGCTCCAGCATGTCCATGGGTTAGCCTGGTCTCACACCAAAAGGCTGTGAGATATTTATGGTTCAGGCAGCATCAGCCTGAGGCCATGCAAATGGAGCTTTTGGATGGTGTTTTGGAGAGCTGAGCTCACAACACTGAGTTTTTCATGCAAAATTGAGGTTGCATATGCATTTTATAGTACTTTTGGCTACATGGTCAACCCTGAACAGGGTACCTGAGTGCCACAGCTCAGCAATGACAGCTGAGTGAGGACCACCCACTGACACATTCCCACCAGCCTGAGAAACCAACCCCATCACCAAGAGACTTGACAGATCAGAACTGGAGGTGATGGGGGCAAACTCTGCTCCTCAACCCCAAGGGCAAGATTTGGAACAGCAGCCAGCCTCTGTGCCCTGGGCTGGGAGCTGCTCAGGAAGCTACAAGCGCCATCCTAAACTTGAAGCTGTCAGCTGTCCAGGAGGAGCTTTTAGGGCCAAAGAGGTCAGCTGAGCTGTGCTTTTCCTTCCCTATCCCACTCCTCCCACTCTACCATACATTTTTCTTCTCTCTGCTCTAAATTGCAGTTCAATGCTCATTACCAAGTCAAGGATTATTAATGAGCAAGGAAAAGGAGGACATTGAGTGCATAGAGGCAGAGAGGGGAGGTAAGAGCCACAAGGAGATGGCACCACCACACCACCTTCCAAGAGGTGAGTACTGGAGGCCAAGCCTCAATGTGTTGTGTCCAACAGCTTCCTTGTGAATGCTGCCTTTTCACCAATAGGCTGGGCTTTCCTTTCTCCATGTAGCCCCCCAAAAACACAAGGGCAAACAGAGAGGAGAAAGTGTGGAACCTGAGGCAGCTGGGTGTGAAGGAAGGGGTTGTAGGACCTGTAGCCACTCCAAAGTCCCCACTCTGACAGAGGCAGACTCGATCACCCGTGAAGCACAGCTTCCTGTAAGGATGCTCTTTCCTTAGCTAAACCACACTGAAACATCTCTCTACCTCATGGCCTGTGGAGGTTTTGTCAGAGGACATCAAAGCACCAGTGTGACAGAGTCTGCCTCCTACCTCTAGGTACCCCAACTTACATTCCAGTACTTTCTCAGTGGTTTGTGATAATATGTCAGATTTTACACCAGAGCAACTGAGGTGGTGGCATATTTCCCTGCGAATGGAGGTGGGAATGGTGAAGCCTTCATCAGCCAACACTACTGCAGCAAGAACAGGGGGCCTCTGACCCCTGAGGCTTACCTGCTTTCACCTCATCAGTTTGTTTAGATCAAACTGGTGCAACTTCTCAGTGCATATAAATCCTCAGGGATTTTGATTTAAATCTTTTAAGGTTGAAACATTTCTATTCCCTAAAGAAACACAATGAGATAAGTTTAATGGGGAATCCATAAAGCAGAGTTAAGCACCTTGGCAACACCCAAGGGTAAAATACACAGGTAGTACATGGTTTGCAGACGGCATCATTTCCTGGAGTCGTTGGATAGAGTGTCTTTACCTCTTCTTGGGTTCAAGCATGGTGCTTACAATTTTATCAAAAGTCAGAATATGTTTTTCAGGAGCTCTGCCTAGCCTGGAGCACTGATATTTGAACAGAGAAAGAAATGATTTTCAGAGAAGAGGTGCGTGTCCTGGCTGCAGTCTGGAGACTGACCCGACATCTCATGGTATTTCATGCCCTGCACTCTGCATTGACTTTAGAGGGCGTTACAGGCGCTGGCCTCCTTCATGCAGAGACACTTTATAATCAGCCTGGACTGCTCTAGCAAATACTAGCAGACTGTATTAAAGATCCATGCCTTTCCCTCAGCTAGTGCAGTTAACTAAGAAGCTTTACTTATCGAATAAAGCTGGAATTTTACAAAAAGCTCATTTCCCAAGTAGGCAGGAGAGGAAGAGAACAGAAATTTTAAAGGCCTCAGCACCCTGGGTGCTCACTGAAAACTAAGTCCTTTTGAGAATCTGACTGTTAAGGTGTCACCATGGGAGTTAGCAGAAGCATTGAGCACTTGAGAAAAACAGACCTGAGTTTCGTTGCCTGCAGGTATACTTACCTAGAGTTTCTTTCTTAGGATAAGACTTCAAGAGAAAGTGGCTCTAACATAGTGGCTTGCTGCTCTCTCTTTTTTTCCCCTCTCCCTTCTCACTCTTCAGTCAGGCAGTGCAGCTCACTCAACCACTGGAAAACTATTCACATTTTTTGCCAGTTGCGTTTCCTACCCTGTGGTGGGCTGTTTCAAAGAAGCACTGAGCCTGATGCAAGGGACGTGGTACACAGGAAGGAGAGGTGATGTCAGGAAAACTCTCTAAGGTTGGTTTAGTTATCCACTGGAAGTCCATGCTCCTCCGCTGTGCTGTCTGATCCCACTGAAATATTGTGAACCAGCACTGCTGCTGAGACGAGTTGCAAAAGTGGCCCTGGTAGCATCTGGACTGCTCTGAAAAGATGGCATAAATTATGGGTGCTTGAAATCTTTTGAAAAGCTGGCACTAGTAGAGAAAGAAGGAAGGTGTCAAGTCAAGTTGGCCTAATTCCACTCTAAAATCATATTGTAGCCATTTATGTACAATAGAGGCACTATTTTGTTTCCGTTCTTTAGTTAGCTGTGGACTTGAGGGCAGATAGGGTTTTTTTCTGTCTTTAAATTTGCACAGAACCAAAAGAATTATTTCACCCTTCACTTTCTAGATCATTTTAGCAAAAGATGCAAATATCCCACAGCTGCTTCAGGCTAACTAAACAAAAGCAATTCCTCTCTTACTAACAAGGTCAGCAAATTAGAAGTTAAGAGCCCTCTTTTTCTATCCATTTACCGCTCTTTTAATCCTCCTCTCCATCTTTTCAAATCCTTGAGGGAAACAGATGAGCTTTAAGCATGCCCTGGAGGTCGCCATAGATGTATGTTTGTACATACACATTCACTGGAACCTTTGCACTGCGCTAATCCACACAGGTCATGATGAGCACACAAACCCCAGCCACCTCGCCCCTCAGCAAAGATTGACTAGTCTATGCAGAGTGAAGACATTATTGTTAAGACTACATTGACCTCTTGAAAGGTATTATAGAATGTTCACTCATCTCCTGTGAAGTATTATCATAAATAAACAGAGGCACATAAAGGAATGAATTACATGTCATATCATAATATATAAATTCATTTGCTCCACAAATTGCAAGACTCCTTGTAACCAGCTGACTCACTGAAAAATGCAGCACAGATTTGGAAGATGAACTACTAAGTAAAAAATTATGTATTACACACACAGATACTGAGTTACTAGACATACTGCATGTATCAAAATGCTATCAATCAAAATTGCAAAGCCACAGATAAATCATTTTATCACACACTTTTGCCTTCATGTGTTTTGGTGTTCGCCGAGGGATCAATCTTATCCCTATACAATTCACCAGCACTGGAGTTTTGTACTTCTGAAAGGAAAGAGCAAATTTATGGCTGTCATGGAAATCAGTGAGAAAATGGACTTAAATGTAAGGAGGCCAGAATGCGAGAGAATCCTTGAAAGCCCTCAAGTGCCTCAGCTAAAAATTGAGATTTTTTTTCAAACCTGCCGGAAGGTTAAGAACCCTAACCCCCTAAATTTCAAGGTTTGGGGCTGGGGGGTTAAAGTACACATATATTGTGATATGAATTTCTGTGTCCTGCAGTAAAACATTGCTTGAAATTCTTTTCATGTATACTACAACTTTGACCAGCTTATTTGGACTAGCCAACTAAAGTCCTGAAACCACTTATGCTTGTGTCTATTTTTCACTTTGTGACTAATCCTTTTGAAGTCTTAGAATCTAGTTGTTGTAAAGCAGAGCATGCTCACAGGAAGAAGGTCTAATCATTTATGATACTACTGACAAGAGCTTAGTACCCCAGTAAAAAGAAGATACCAAGGTCTTTGTGCAGGTGGTCGGACACTGGAACAAGTGGTCAAGAGGGATTGTGGCATCTTTGTCCCTGGAAACAGAACCAACCTCCCGGGCAACCTGCTGTAGCTGACCCTGCTCTGAGCTGGGGCAGTTGAGGTGGATGATCTCCAAATGTGCCCATTTGATGCTGCCGTGATCTGCGTGTACTGTAGAAGCAGAATAAGATTAACACTCTGTGTGCTAAAAATTGCTGCATCATTAAATGTAGCAAAATAATATGATGAAAAAGGTGTAACATACATTGCAATGTTTCTCTCTTTTGAAAGTCAGCGTTAGATATATGGCTGTTACCCAGTGCTATTTTTTTTTAAAGTCAACATACTCTCTCCAATACATTTCTTGGGCTTTTTAGATCTCTCTTTTCTTAATGTGCTCAAATGCTAAGCACCATTCCAAATTCATGTCAATATATCTATTGACATCTTTCTTGCTGTTTTCCTCTTCTATTCTCTGTGGTATCAGTCTTGCCAACTGCTCCTGAGATCTTTGGTTATGATCTAGCAAAGCCCTTAAGCACATGCTTAACTTTAAAAATGCAAACAGTCTTTGTGAATTCAGCAGGACATTTCCTTTAACTGCTTTGCTGGGCTGGGGCCAAAGTGCTCAGTGCTCTATATACAGATCGAAATATAATAATTCACACACAGTTAGTTAGAAAATCACTGCAGAGTGTAAAATAAATTGAAACAGTTTTCTCCCAGTCCTTTCACAGAATTTGGCCATGAAACACTACAAAATTCTACCAGCTCTGAATATAGTTTATAATGGAATTCAATTCATCAACATATGCCATGGAAAATATCTGGTTTATACACAAAGTTACTTTCACATGCACATTTTTTCTCTCCCTCTCTCACACGTGCACACACACACACACTTACGATACTCAGGCCTGCTTGGCTCTGTTTCTACGAACTGTGTTCCTCAGCAAATGTCATAACTTACAGCTTCTTCTGACGATCAGAAAATCTGCACAAATTGCTAGGTAAAAGTTCATAATAATTAAAAAATAGTAAACATAAAGCTCTTAAAAGATATTTTGGGGGAAGTTGTACAGAAGTTTACCAATGGTCTGCAGATAAGCACAAACAAGGCGGAGATGCAAACATGAGACCAGCCTAGCAGTGTCATGCCAAAGTTCTGAGCTCTTGCTATACCAGGTGCCCAGATAAGGGCACAAGTACATGGCAAATGTGTCGTGGCATTTATGTACCCCAAATGTATTCACTCAGCTTCCAGCAACTGGTGGCTCAGGTAGTGATATTTATTAGCACATTAATTTTTTTGTGTTTTAAATGTCATTATTATATCTAGCCTCTTTTTTAATCTGTGTAAATGTCTGCCACTCACAAATTCCTGTGGCAAGGAGTTTCACAACTTAATCCAGTCTGCAAAGGGGTATCACCAAACACTTGCTATTTGTTGTGAAAATGCTACTTGCTCATTGTCTCATTGAAGAACTATGGGCAGCAAATGAAGAAAGTTTGTTATTCACACATTCCCTGTGCCATTCATGATCTTGTATTCCGCTGTACATTCCACCTCTGCCAGCTTTTTTTCTTAGCTGAAAAATCCTCCTCCATATACTCATTCCCCTGCAACATTCTTTGTACAAAGGAAGAGCTGATGTTCTGGAAGAGGTAAGCTGTCTGCTTCAACAAGATGCTTCCAGGGGAATTTGAACTCCCAGGCTAATGAGACCTGGACAAAGAGATTTTGCCATGTTGTGATGGCTTAAACTTTTGCATTGTGTTAATGAACAGCTCCTCATGCATCTAGAGTTTGCACGCTGCTAGTCGTGAGCTGTAAAATAATGTCACACATGAACAGCAAAAGCAAACCATCCTTTCTTTTTACTGCTAAAATGAGAGAACTCTTAAGTGAAAAAAAAATTCTCAAAATCGTTTGTGTGAAGCCTTCTGCTGGTTCTAGGAACCAGAGCTCGTGTCTCTTTTTTTGTGTCATTTGAGACATAGTAATGGAAGATTGAACGGTGGAGGTGAGGCCAGTTTCTTCCTTGACATACTTACTTCAAACTTTGTGGGGTTTTGCATGGTTTGTGGGTGCACGTGTGTGAGTTCATTGTATACTACTACAGTTTAGGCAAAAGAACTGGTCAAGAAACAGCATGACTACTAAAAACTGTATTATGCAGTTTAGATGGTTAGCTAAAACAAGAGAATAAATGAACAAACAAAAAAATTCAGCTTTTTAATGTCATCCTAAAATTCCTCTTAGCAGAGTATTGTACATATTCAGAACTGCAAGATTACATCCAGCTCCAATAGCTGATATTCATGCATGCTTCCAGATGGTCTTATCTTCTGATAAAAACAGTTATTGTTAACCTGCTTTGCATTTCCCATAAGCTGTGCTTATTGCTGTATTTATTACCACAGAATTCATTCGAGTCTGCAAGGCCTAAATCTTGTATTCCTGCTATAATGCTTTGAGACCAAGAAATTTGTTACTAAAACACTGTCCTGGTTTTGCTGGGAGAGAATCACAGGCCTGCCATGGTCTGCAGGCCATTGGCAGTTTGGAGTCAGCCAAGGCAGCTGGCCTGAGTTGGCTACAGGTGTATCCCATCCCATAAACCTCATGCTCAGTATAAAGGGGGAAGTTGGATAAAGAGGGGGCTTCCTGCTTGGGATCCTTCTGATCCTGCTCTTCAGCCTGCTACTGAGGATTGCTTTTCCTGTTTATTGCGGCCACCATATGTTTGCTGGGCTGAGTATGACCTTGTTTACTTTATACTGGCATTGGTATTAGTTTTGCTATTTTCATTAAATCTATTTTCATTTCAGCCCATGGGTCTCCTCTCCTATTCCTAATCCCTCTTCTTGGCTGGGGAGGGGTCATCAGGTGATAGAACAACTGCTATTGTTTATCCCCTGATACAGACTAAATGTAGGCAAACACCTAGAAAAACAGGCTAATGCACTGCCTTTATTTGCAAGTGTGTTATCTTATGAGCCTCAGTTAATCTAATACCAAAATGGAATTAAATCCTCACTCTGTGAATGTCAGCAGCAAAACTCACACTGGCATCAAGGAGTTCCAGAACCTACTGACTTCTACCCTGCCAAGTGTTGCAAATCCATCTGTGCTGATGTCTGTAAAATGAGAAGTAAGATAAAAACACAAGGATTCAACCTCAAAACTTGGTGCTGCTGCTGTATGGGAATCTGTGTATTGTGTCCCCTAATAGGCATTCTTTCTCCTTTTTTTTCCTTGGCTGCATTTGAGTGTTTCTGGTGCACACAGGCAGGGTGAGCACTGGCTGTGCATCCAAATGTACCAGGTACAGTGCATCTGCACTGGGATGTTAATGAATGCTGGCATCAGGAGATTGGCAAGGGAAGAGCCCTGTAAGAAAAGCATTTTCTTTAAAAAAGTTCTTCAGTGCCCCATGGCTGGGGGACAGATTTTAGTGCATGTCCAATGGGTTGCTGACTTTCTTGTTAGTGTGCTTAAGAACTTGTGTCCTACTGTCCGAAGTGCGGGTCTAAACTTTGCTTGATGATCTGGAAGTGCCAGCTACTCAGTATGTGGGCTTGGAGGTGCACCTGGTATCTGTTCTTCCTTTTCCAATGGTTGGGGATCCACCTTAATGCACTTGTATGAATGTGAGTCTCTGGAATAAGTTTCTGCTCTCCCAGGTGAATGACAAAATTCCATCAGCTTTTTTCACAGGGTTCACTTTAATTTCCTTAGTTAAAACATAAATAGTGTTGCTACCCCCTGTTCTGGCTGTGGCTCTGCTTCCTTTGTGCAATGTCCCAATACAAATAGATTCTTCTTGCGTTAAGAAGGTGTACTACAAATTTTATATATTAAGAGGTAGGACAGATGAACTCAAAGGTAACAGTGAATAGCATGGATATGGTTCCTGCAAGATGCCAGGCCAGACTTGGTGGGGTTATCTAAGCTCCAAGTGCTAATGATAGTTAATGATATATATAAAGTACATGGGTGGCTTCCTAGTGGGCAAGTGTCCACATGACAAGAGCAACACTAGAACTGGCAATAAGTGCTACACTGGCAGCTTACCCAGAGCAACTCATGGAAAGGAACCTAAGACACAGACCCTCGTGTTTCTAGGAGGATGTTTCCTAGACAGGTTTGTGACAAACTGACGGCTAAGCCAACTGTCTTGCTGCTTGGCCTGTATAGCTAAGGTGTTAGCATGGCACTGCTTCCATTCCATAAAGACACGCTTAATCTTTGACATGATACAGTGTTTCATAGAGGTTTTGTTTACACATGCTCAGTTGAGTTGAGGTGTGCAGCACTGTTAATGCCATAGTCACTTACTGAATGGTCTTCTGAACTCCTCTGCTAGCCTTTTGCTGCTGAAATGAGGGGAAAATGGCCACATTTTAATCACTATGTCCTATTTTCTTAGCAGTAGCGCTTTCCACAAAGATACAGTCTATGAAATCCTTTAGTCACAAGAAATAAAGCCAATGATTGATTTGTATTCTGCAATGCACCCTCTGGCTAAAACCAAGTTATAAGTACCAAATGGTTGAGACGGGGCTTGTGAAAGGGCAGTTATGTGAGTGGCACTAGAAGAAAAATGTTAATAAAGGGCAGTCCATTGAACTGAGGTTAAATACTTTCATATTTCTCAACCAACCCAGATATGTCCCTGAATTCTCATTAAAAAATGTTCTTTATAATCTGCTGTTTTACCTCATTAAGGAAGGGGGGATCTTGAGGATCAAGAAATATCACTTTGTTGAGGAGAAATAAATGTAATAGGGATACAGCTAAAAAAAATCCTTTATTCCTTTCATGTTCTTTAAGCATTTGTCTTGCCTGTTTGTTAATTTTTCTGGGCTTTATTTTTAAAGTTTGGGTTTTTTTTTCCATGAGTGAACTTCAAGTGGCTCAGAGGCTTGTCCCTAACTGTGTGCAGGCTCATCTGCACTCCTGAGGCTGAGCAGAATCAGGAGAGCAGCCAGTTTTCCCACTGCCACACGGAGCACCAGTCCTGTTCACCCTCCCTGCCCCATCCCAGTGCCTTCTGCAACAGCCCCTGTCACTAGCCAGAAGCTAGTCCCAAGGAAGTATTTGAGGCTTTGGGGTTTTCCAGAGCCAGCTGGGAAGCTCAGAGAAACAAAACTCTGCCGGGTGTATTCCAGTAGAGTCCTGCTTCCAGGTTAAAAATGGACAGAGTCTCAATATACTGGGAAAGGACTTTACAAAACTTAAAAGCCCAGGGGTATTTGAGTCGTGGTCTGGGATGTCATCAAGTCTGGCCAGCCGGGAGTTATCTTGCAGGAGTTTATACTAGGCATACAGTACAAAGCTTGGGTTTAATCCAGATCATTACGTGCTTGACTGGTGAGATTTTTGGATCTGGAACTTTGGTTTATCCTGCAGTTTTGCTGGTTTTCAGCTGTGCCACTCAGTATGACCTGGGCTTTGGAATGCTTTGAGAACACCTCATCTCTAATTTAAGCATACAGAGTCCTGGGGAAGTTTGCTTTGTGTTATTTGCCAAGGGAAGTGACTGAAAATAATGATGTGAATTGACAAGGTGAGTCCAGCATAAGGATGTGTGTTAGGGAAAAGCCTTGCAATGGGTAGGGGTGACATACTTGGCCGGACATTCCCACTCAGTGGTCTGTAGAGTGCTGACCTGATACAGCAAATGGACTGACCTCAAGAAACTTGCAAAGATGGTATCTCTCCCCTTAGGAAGGGTTATCGCATCTGTGAAGAGCTTTCTTCTGTGTTAGGGAACAGCATATAATCTGATTTCCAACCATATGCATAAGGCAACATTTGCTTTTAATTTTAAAATATGGGTAGAATAGCATTTTTGTAATTGCATGAGCTCAATACCCACTTAGTTACAGTTGGCATATTTGAAAGTCAGGGCACATTTAATTTTGGACTTTTCTCTATAAAAAGTTTAACCTTTCTTGTTTAGCAAATGCTAGATTTCAAACATGTCTGTATTGACTGAGCAGTGTTTTCTGCTACCTAAGTGTTTAATCCTGAGAAAACTCAGATCTAAAAACCTCTTCGTTGGCTGAAATGTTCAAAGATTTAACAAATTCAGTGAGTGGGAAAATTAATCTTTGAATAGAAGAAACAATCTGACAAAATAAGCCATAAAAGTAGGTGCCAGGTGTCGTAAGGAAGTTCTTCATGCAGCATTTGCTTAATGTATACTCAAAATGCACCCACTTTTGTTCGAAGATCCAACAAAACATATGAAATTGGGTTACACCAATTCTCTTGATCTATGAATCTTCTCCTGTGTCAAAGATAATACACCAAACAAACTTACATGTAAATGGTGTGATAAAATGATCTACTGTATACATTATCATCCATTAATATTGTTGGGGCTAATGCATTTCATCTGTCATACACTTTGTTCTGTATTATCCCCACCTTTCTAAAAAAACCCATGAAAACTGCCAGGTTGACAGTCATGCAGGCTACCTCCTCAAAAGTCAAAGTCCAAGGACATGTTCCATGTCACCGTTTTACCCATAGCTGCTGAAGAAGAAGGAGCATAGCCTGGTTGTGAGGAAAGGTGGGCCCTACTCTGGGCACTGCTGCTGTACTCTGGGCAAGTTACTTCATTTCTTTGTGCCTGTCTCCCTCTTTCACTCATTGCCTGCCCCATCTCTTGTTTGTAAATAAGTGGAGCTGCATGTGTTTTCAAAGTATCTGGTGTAATAGGCCCCATGCTTGGCAGAAGTCTCCAGGCTCTATAGTATAGCATAGTAAGTAAAAAACAGCATTTCGTAATAAGATGAGAGACTCTGAGATCACTCTGACCTTGAATTCTCTGCTGTCTTTTAGCAGAGGGTGAAATTGGACTGAAACAACCCCCTCATTTTGTGTAGAGCCACCAATGACCCAGGCTGCATTTGAACCACAGCCCTAGAGGCGAAAGGCTTTGCTTCTCATTGCCAATTCACAGCAAGAACATAACTTTAGCTGACACAGTAATGCTAAGCAAAGGCTGAGTGTTACTAATCCTTATTCACGTATCTACACCTATTAAAATCATGTGTGAAGGTTTGCAGGACTTGTTCCTTTATTGTAATGATTGGTCCTTTCATAACATGTTCTTAAATCAAATAAAAATGGAATAATCTGCCAAAAAGACAAAAAAAGACAAATGCAAGAAGAATTTGTGGCTTTCTTCCTCAGACGTATCGCACTAAATGGTGTTGTTTGGTTTAAACTGAAACATGTTTTTAGAGGGCTGAGGAGAATGTTTAGACATAATGGTTTAAAAGACTCATTATTGCAGGTGCTGCACTTTATTCTCCAATTCATTCTTATTACCAGAAAAGCCACCTCTGCAAATGCTGGCTGTCAGTGTCCCTCCTGCTGGAACGCTTGCCCTTCTCCCTGGCTGCATAATGTGTGGAGGGCAGGATTATCCAACTCACTAACCATCCCTCTTGGCCCACGCAGCTCCAGGATGCTGGGGAAAATCTACCTGGATAAGATCTTTCAGATTCTGACTTTCAGTGACCCTGTGACAGAACAAGATAGAAACTGCTGCTTCTTAAAATGCCGGGTAGTTACTTTCAGTTGCTAACAGATTTCCTCATTCCTGACAGAATTTATAAACATCAATTATAGTTATTTTTTCCTTCATGTAAATTACACGTATTAGTCCTGAGAACCTTAAAGGCTTCTCATGAAAGGCTGTTACATCCATCCTGATGCTTGTACCCCATGGACCAGGCATTTCAGAAGGGAGACCAGGTGGAGTGACAGAAGACAAGAGACTGCTTTAAACTTTTTTTCAGCCGACAATGGCAGCCAGGAGTGAGTGATGGAAGTTGCTTGTCCACTGCTTTTGTGAGCACAATCACAGTGCTCATAGGCTGTGAGTTAACTGCAATTCATCATAATATTATCTTAAGCCCTTTACAGATACTTGTGCATGTATCAGTATAAATCAGAATTAACATGTTCTTAAATCAAATTGTATATATACTGTTTTTTCCCTAGTGGGAAGTTATCACGTGCAAATAACACCTGTCTGGAAGCTGACCAGTTTAAAATGTAAAATGCCAAGATTTTTTCTCCTCTAGTCTGTACCCATAATTCCACTCCTACTTCTTTCCCTCAAAAAAAAAAAAAAAGCCATTTTTTTGAAGCATTGATTTTCCAACTGAAGCTTCCATCATAACATCAGTATCTTCCCCAGGATCTCAGTTGTCTCTTTTAAAAAGTCATCTGCAAAGAGGTTTTTTTGGCTGCTGCTGTAAAAGCACAGCTTCTGAAAGCCAGTGGTCTGTGGGGCATGGATGGATGTTCTGTTTGGGGGATGTCTTGTCATGTCAGCTCCAAGTCTTCAGTTCCCGATGCTCCTACAGGCAGCCTGATTCTTTGTTAGAGGAAAAGACAAAAGGTTTCAGTTTAAAATATATTAATATTTGACTAGTGCTACTTTGTCACAAACGGTGTATTTTTCATATGCAGTTATGACTCAGATGGTCTGTGCAGGATAAATAAGAAATAATGGCCCATGAAGTCAAGTATAGAAGGCAAAGTATCCACAAAGAAATATAAATAAGTTGTCCCTGTTGTACACAGCATGTAGAACCTGGAATCCTTGATTTGTTGTTGAAATTATTTTATACAAAAGATACTATAGAAAGTAACATGACTTTTAGTGCCTTGTGCGTATCACAGAATAAAAGCACTTTGGTTTTATGAGGAAATAAAGACATACTGTTGACTATGAGCACATGATCAAATGCAATCAAATAAGTCCTATAATCACAAAAAATCTGATACTGAAAACAAATAGGGGCAGGAAAAGTCTCAAATATCTTCACTCACTCTACATGCCAACACCTGCCCTTCGGTGTCAGTACCCAACTGATGTCAGGTCTTAAAAAGAAAACAATTCATTTGTTGCACACACCTATATTTTTCAGCTGAATTCCAGGAAAACCCAAATTGAATTCCCCAAACTCAGAGCAGAGCAAATCAAGCAGTTTGCTCCTTGTGAATCTCTAATGGTCTCTTGGGTGCTGGGTTGCCTGAATAGGTCTCTCAGGGCAGTGGTGAGCTCTCAGTTGATTTTCTGTTTTTAGTGAATACATATTTTAATTTGAAGCCACTGCAAAAATTATTTCATGCTAAAAACAAGCATTCCTGGGTCTTATAAACAAACAGTATAAATAAAGAAGCAAGGCCTTCAAGTGTGACTTCATTCTAGAGGAACACTAAATGCAGTGCATCACACAGTCACTCACCCCACCCTCTTTTTAATTTATACTTTCTTTTATTTGCAGGCTTTTAAAAAAGAATTACATAGCATAGCACAAATGGCCATCAAACCAAAAGGAAAAAAAGTAACTCAACACACTTTCCTCAGAGGTTGGAAATGCTGCAGACAGAAATTGTTAAGTCCTTAACATATCAATCCAGAGTTGTATAATTCACATCCAGAGCTGCTACCAAGTCCCAGGGGAGTGACTTAATATGTTCCCCAAAGTCCATTATGTTATCCATATCCAGGAAGATATCTGTGCCAGGGCTTTCTTGAATCAAAGCGATGTCCACCATTCTTCAACTGTGAGCCTGCTGAGATTTTTTTTTTTTTTTCTCAGTTCCTGGCAAATAGATATCTGGCTCTAGTACATGCCAGATTGATGCACTTTGCGACTGATCCCTTAATAATATTCAAGTCTCCTAGCCCCAGAACACAAAAGCTCAGCAACTGCACAGATATCTACCTCCAATATTTTTTGCTGATATAAAAAAAATCCTATTATCTCCCTCCCTCAAAATACACTCATTTTCTTGTGCTAGACCTCACAATTTTAAAAATTTCGTTTTGGCTTTCATATAGGTCTAGCAATAAGCAGGATTATTTTGAGTTTTAGCAAACATAGGGAGAAACTATAAGTTAAAGAGAGAGACAGAATGAGAAAGAGGGAGGGAGGAGGAGAGAGTGTGAGAGTTTTACACTTGGGGGTAGATTATGCAATATTTTCTAATACATGTTTTCATATTAAGATGCACTACATGACTTCAGTGCTTCCTCCATCATACACAGCGACTACTCTTAAGTCTGTGTGTGGAGCTGTTTTCCAACTCTGATTAAAAATTCCAAGGGTATAATTGTTAAAAACATTAACAACCACCTATTGCAAATAAAGCATTTTTCAGAAATCCAGAGCCAAATGTAAGCAGCCCGGTCTGGCTTAATTTCTTATGTTTTTATTGCTGTACCCCTATGAGACTAAAGGGATAGAACTATTTTATAACATTGTGTTGCTGTATAATGCTCTTTAGTTGCAATATCATGATATATTAATACATACCTGCACTTCAGTCTTCAGCAGTTCCTTTCATCTGAACAGATGAGATTTAAGACATTTTCTTCAGTGTTTTTTGATTTGTGGACCCCTACAAATTTCCTAAGAAAAGTACAGCCCCCTTTAGAATTTCCATATGCAGGGATTGTTACATAGCATCTGTGAATCAGTTTTCCTTAACCTTGTACTGGAAAAGGTAGCAGGAGTCTGTAGGTCACAGACTGAAAACATTTCCTAAGACCTTACAAGATAATTAAACTGCGAACCCTTCACCCATTAAACCAGCAATACCTCCACTTTACAAAGGTGCTAGTGAAGGGACAGAGAGGAACATTGTCTTCCCAAGAACACCCCCATAGACAAAAACTTTGCCTGGGACATGGTATTTCCAGATGCACTGTTAACCTTCACTCTTATTGGGCAGCAATAGCTGTGCCCGTGTGAACGGCGAGCACAGAGATCTACAGAGATTTGAAAGCTTCTTGCAGGCGAAGCTGTTGAGCCTGTGCCTACAGTGTGCCTTCCCGAGGAACTTTTTGCTGTATTTCCAGGAGTACCAAAACCTTTTAAATTGTAATCAGGCTTTTCCCTGTTCTTTGGATGATACAAAAATCACTGCAGTCAAGATGTTGTGGGTTTCTTTTTTTTTTCTTTTATGGCGCTTGTTTGTGATACATGAAGACTTAAAAAATGTAGTGTAGTGAAAGCTATTTCTCCACTGCTTGTTTGCATTGCTAGTATAGGTCTTATCTTTCACAGCAGACTACATTGCCACTGGAGTGCTAAAAAAAAAAGCAGGACAGCCCATTAAGTGAAGATCAGAAGTTGAACAAATTGGGAAGCTACCTTTCAGGGAACTGTTAAAATGATCTGGTTTTGCTTATTCGCTCTTAAACTATAACCTTGTGAAATGCGTGGTTGAGATTAAATCATCGTCAAAGTTTCAGCCCCCGTGCCCTTCCATTACAATGTGTGAGAGTTCCCCCTGCACATTCTGAGATAAGTCTGGACTATTTTTGTTAGAATAGTTAGTGCATTCAGAGCGACTTGTTCCAGCGAAGATAAGGCAAGTGGTGCTTTGTGATGTACTAGCTGGTCTTGCTGAAGTGTGTGTTACAACAGGCTAAGCATCACTTCCTTGTCTACGCTGGCAATTCGGAATAAATCGGGACATTCTAGTTAAGCTTTTGTAAAAAAAACCTCTTCTACAATTCTCAGGTCAAACTGCTACAGACTCCAAGATGCACTCCAGTACAGAGATTCCTAGACTCTGAGTAGTAGACCACTGGTAGTATATGGGAGGATGGTGGATCTGAATGTTTTTATTTCCATTTTTGAGGAATGCAGCTTATGAGAGTAAGAAAAAATCCAAAGTAAAAGTTAAAGGCAGTCAACGATATGTGCTTTTTTTTTCCTAACATAATTCTTCCAGTGGCTGTAACTGGAAGAGATATGATGTGACCTCAGCTGGAAAAGGAAAAGGATTTGCTGTTTGTGAGTGGGAGAAGGGGTTCACGGTATAATCGCTGTGTGACAATGGCACTGAACAAGGAGCACGGTGAGCAGTGGAACTCGGGCAGTCTGCTCTCCGTGCACCTTTCCTGCACAGGCTCTCTGACCCCTGCGCTGCCCTCTCCCTGTGGACCTTGTCTCTGCTGGGTGCTAATTTGGGCCTTTCTTATAGTCATTAAACTGGAGGACGTAAATATTGTTGATCTCTCAATCTCCTGTCATATTCAGCTGAAGTTGATCTATGGTTACAAATGTTACAGCATGATGAGGTGAGCCACTTTTCTCCAAGAATCCAAGATAAAAGAGGTGAGATTGTCAGCCAACAAAACTAGGGAAAGTTAAACTTCACATATCTCTCTGATGAAAAACAAGCATAATAAATCTTTCAGAAAGTAAAACAAAATAAGGGCGCTCTGTGTTGTTAAGAGAAACAAAAATCCAGAAGGATTTTACAGAAACTTTTAAGAGTTCTGGTCAAAGTTATACTAAAATATCTCATATTCTCTTGATTTAATAGTGGTGCCAGTTCCAGAGATTGTATCCCCAATGTCACAATTTTGGCATTTTCCTTAAAACCACAGTTCCTGGATGTCTGTCTCTCAGATTCTTTTTTGCTTTCTTTATTAAAAAATGGAAACGTCTGTCCTTTATGGTCTTTATGGTCAAGATTTCAACTGGAGAATGCACACAGAAGTGTACTGTAAACTGGCTCAATACTCCAGACAATAAATTTAGGGCATACAAAGATATTTTGTGTTGTCAGCTAGCAGTTTTTTCCTTCTCAAATATATCTTCATTAAAAGCAGAGTTCAGCTCTTAAGGATGTAAAACTTTGTTGTGTAGTCTTTGCCCAACCGTAGCGAGGTGAGTCATCTCACAGTGGAGATGTTTGTGCTAGCTGGGATGGGTCACTGTTGGGGCCTCTTTATTAACTATACAGGACACTCAGATGGCCAGCTTAAAGCCAGGCAAGACAAAATATTCTCACATGTGACTGTTGCAGATGATCTTCAAATGAGTCTGTTTTCACTGCCTTATCCTGCAATTTGCAAAATACAAGCAGAGTCCACTGCCTGTTGTGTACTGCTGATGCCAGAGAGGTGAACCTGAAGACATGAGGACCTGTTCAGTCATGGACAATGGGATTGCAGGAAAAAGAGCAAAAGCTACTGGGGATGAAAGGGCAATATAAGATTATACACTTTTATAATATTATTTGGTTGGAACTAGAGGAAGATGACTTTGAAATAGAAGAGTGGTGATTTTTTTTTTTTTTCCCCCCAGAGAGGGTAACAAGCAGCCTGTGGAACAAAATTTGCCTACAGTGACTTGAAGTCTAAAACCAGGCCAGATGTCTTTCTAAATGAAATACTGCAGCTCAGCTAGAAATGACAGACTTGAGGCAGGAACCAATTGTTGAAATTCAATGACCTCTGTAATACAGGACCTCAGAGCTGAAGATCATAATAGTCTCCTAAAAATCCTACTTTTATTTATTTGTATTAAAGTAGTGCTTAGATCCAAATAACATCTGCTTGCAGAAGAAATCCCCACATTTGTAATAATTTTTTTGCATTAAATTAAAACGAACATTGCTATTTTCTGCTAAACATTGCACATACGCTTAGTAAAAATAGAGTCATTGCCAAAAGAGTGCATTATATGCATTTTCAAATATAAACACCTCATGGGTTTTGGTAACAGATTCATGCACACATGACATAATTGGTGCAACAGGATTTCTGGACATGTCAAGGACCTGAGGCACAATAGAAGCTCCCTTGATGTGCTGAGGTGGCTATAGGTGGTCATTGACGACAACACTTACTTGTCCAGACAGGAACATCTCAAGGTCTGATTCTTTGAGCTTTTGGTTATCCTTCCAAAGGGAGCAGTGGGAGTTCATCATTTTTCAGGTCTGAAATCAGGAGGAAGGAAGGAATTTCGTATTTCTACAAGACGGTACACTGCTGCCTTACCAACTTTCCTGTAATTGTCCTGTACTGCAGCAGTCAGTGTTTCAGTCATAAATCATGTAGCTCTAGTGCCACAGGAAAGTATGCAAAATGGGCTGCATGTGCTATTTTAGCTATGCTCTCCAATCCTGCCTGGACATAGATTTCTTTAGGTCAGAGGGACAAAGAGAATAAGCCAGAGGATGCGTATGTTGATTACAATGTGCACAGTTCTCCCAGGTCCTCTGAACAGATTTCTTCAGTCTGGGCCACCAAAGGAATCTAGAGACCAGTGTTATTCCGATTCAGGTGATCTCTGCTTTCTTCTGCAGCCCTCTTCAGCAAAATTACTGCTTCAGCTCCCTGCCTTTGAGAAGGAGGCTAAGCTAAGAAGGCTGGCAAGGCAGAGAGAGAAGATGCTGCCTCAGGCAAGCAGTGGAGATGCCAATTCTACCACAATGCCTTGAATGCCAGATTATGTCTTCCCACAGATGCAGGAGATGTCCTAAGGGTGCTGTTGCCTGAAGAATTACAGTGGTTCTTGTACAACCCTGAGTTGCTGTAAAAAGGGTGAATGGAGCAGGTGTGTAGGATAGACCTGTGCCTCAGATAAAACAGACAAAATACACTCTTTCTTCCTGTGAATGCGGGACCCACCCTTGCCCTTTGTGCCTCCCTAATTAGAAAGGAAAGTCTCCAATGGGTTTTACATCTACCAAACGCCTTGAAATCTAAACACGGTGCATTTTCTGTGAGACAGGTGCTGGTCACGATCTTATATTTACCTCTTGGTTTGAAATTGTAGCCTCCTTTCTGGTGAGGGCCAGGAAGTTCTCACTGGCAAAACAGAGCTCTGTAAGATCAGTGTCCTTGAAAGGAGACAATAGATCCAGAGGGCTAGGGTGGAAGAGGAGCAGAGCAGATCCCTGGCTTCCCTTTTGCAGAGGCATGCCTTCTGAAGGAGAAAGTAAGACAAGAAGGACTGGCTTGAAGAACCAGACCAGAAATGTCCTGAGACCTATTGCCTCCTCTTTTCCCAGTCTAGAAGATATGGGATGTTTGCGATTACTCCTACAAATTATCCCCCTCTGCCCCACCTCCATATAATCTTGCAGGTCCACCTCTTCTGTTTCATGTTTCTAGGGATCCTGAATTAAGTAAGGACAGGGAGCTCAAGCATCAGCTCTGCCGGAGCTATTTGCAATACTTCAGACTGCAATAAGTTTCCAAGAAAGGACCCTGTTCCCGTGCTCCTGCCAACTGCTCCTCTCCAGAGACACTATCTAGAGGCACCAGCAGCAGACAGAGCCTCTGATGCAATAAATCTTGGGAACACTCCGGAGACACAGGGAGAACACTTGATGTTGCTCTTATCCTGATTGTTTTGGATAGCTCATTGTCACCTAATTGTACTGGAGGAAGGTCTGTCCATTCCCTCCCGTCTGCTTATTTGTGCCCTCGGGCTATGTAAAGACTGCATGTGCCTGAAACAACAGCCAACCACAAAGTCTCCAGTGCCAGTCTTTTGGTATGCACTAGCTCAGATTCCTCGTTGTGAGAAAAACCTCTGTCTGTTGATAAATGGCAGCCTGTTTTACAAAGAGACTGCGCTGCTCCTTCAGCAGGACTCTGTCTACAGTCTCCTTGGCTGACTAGAAACTGCTTGATGTAGTTGGGAGGTCTTTGCCAAAGGAGAAGGGAAAAAAGGAAGACATGCGTTTCAGGAGTTGGAGGAAGAAAAGGAAAAAACAAACCAACTTTTTAAAGCAGAATTATTACTCAGAAAATTATTTTCTAGGAAATAGTAAAATACAGTAAAGGTCTCTAGAATAAATGGCCTGGTCAAGCTATTAAAATACTTTCAAGGAGAAGTTAAGAGGGATTCTCCTGAGAACTCTTTCACTTTTTTAATTCTTTAATAGATCAGCTATTAATTAATCTGATTGTAAACTTTCACTGTCAGGAGCTTGTTTGCACATGTGGTGGCTCTGTGCAAAATTCTGGCAACAACTGCTTCCGTGGAGAAAACTACATTCCTGTAGTTTTCTGTAAGATAAAAATCTGCATTCAAGCCTTCAGTGGCTCTGAAGAGGAGCGTACTTCTTGGGGAAGTGTGGCTGCCAGCATGCAGACCTGGCTGGGATCTGGGCTGGGTGTTTAACTCTGGCCTTGCAGGAAACACAGTACTCATTCACCTCTTAGCCTAAACTAAAACTTCCTGTCTTAGCCCAAAATGACATTCTCTTGGTTAGCCTCCATAGTCACCCTTACTGACTGCATTATGATGGTGGCCACAGGCTGCTCTGAAGACCTGAGATATGCAGGACAGAGAAACATGGGGCAAGGAACAGCGGTGCGCCGAAGAGCATGAAACCGAACTGGATTGATTCAGAGAAAAACTGAGGCACGAGGGAATGCACTGTCTTGCTTGTGGCCTGAGGATAGCTCAGCTGGAACATGGTGGGATCACTCCTACGATTGGTCTGTGATGGACAGATATGCGCTAGTTAGAAAGACGGGTGGGGAAGAAAGGCAGGGGATGTATCTTCTATATGAAGGAGCAGTATGAATGTATAGGAATGGGAAACAGGCTGGTTGGAAACTTGTGGGTCAAGATCAGACGACAAGCCAGCAAGGGTAATACTGTGATGGGTTTACGACAGATCACCTGATTAGGATTACAGAGTCAATCAAGTTTTTAAACAACTAGGATTCTTCAGATCAAAGTCCGTGGTGACATTGGGAGAATTGAACCTCCCTGACTTCAGCTGGAAGGAGAAGACAGTGGGATGCAACGGGTTCAGAAAGTCTCTGGAGTGTGTTGAGTATGTTATTAACACAGATGTTGTACATCCAAAGGGTGGGTGACGGTCTCCTGGACCTGCTACTCATGAACAAGGAAGAATTGGTCAGAGATGTGATAACAGCATCCTTGGCCATAGTGACTAGAAGGAGCTTGTGATCCTGACAGGAGTGAAGAAGACAAGTAGTGGAGCACAAATCTGAGGCTTCGGGAGAGCAGACTTTAGCATCCAAGTTAGGACACTACAGTCTGAACAGGTAGACAACTAGATGTGTAAAAGACTGTTTCGATGACCAAGCTCAATGGATAGTGGTTAATGGGTTGAATCCCTGGTTGTCAGTGGCAGGTGGAGTACTAAAGGGACCTGTCCTGGAATGTGTCCTCTTTGACATTTGCATCAATGACCTGGAGGAGATTTCATCACATTTGCAGATGACACCAGATTGGAAAGACCAATTGACACGTTCGGGGCAGGGCTGCCATCCAGAAGGACCTAGAAAGGCTGGAGGAACGGGCCAACAAGAACATTATGAAATTCAGGAAGAACAAATGCAAAGTCCTAACTCCTAGTTGTCTCATCCCTGACTGAACCTGACTGAACAAAACCCTAAACAAATGGGTCTGAATTCAGAGCTAAACCTCCTTTGAGCAGGAGACCGGACTAGAGACATCTTCACGTCCTTTCCAACATGAGTGGTTCTGTGGTTGTATGGTATGAACAGATAATCCTATGTTGTTAAACTTGATTATTTTAAGAAGCTACTACCCCTGTGCTGACTATTGTCACCCATCAGCCAGAACCCCTACAGCTGGAATGCAGCTGGCGCATGTTCATGTTACTAGGACCATTGCAAAACTAATCCCTTTTACCTCATATTGCAACAGACTGCAAATGCATACGCAGCTAATTACTGTGTGTCAGTTGAAAGGGCAGTCCCTTCTGGCTGAGGGCATGCTCGTGGCTTAAAGCTTGCTAGGTTCGTTGCTTACCACCATCTGCTCTCAGCCACAGCTCACCTACAAGATCACCCTCACTGATGCTGCATTAATGCAAGCCAAACTATTACCATTTTGTCTGTATCACCAAACCATCCAGGAACTCTGCCAGTACCCAACAAAACCACTGAGGAAAAAGAGGGCCCTTGCTCCAAAGCACTGACTGCCCAAGTAGGTGCCAAAGGGAACAGGTAGAAGAGCACAGGGAACTGGTCAGGCAGTGGTCTGCAATCTCGGCCAGTGACCTCTGTGCTCCAGCTCCTTCAATGCCTTCTTGTATTTCTTAGAAGCACACTGCACCTGGCTAGTGTTTGATGCTTGCCTGCAAGCATATACATATGGACATCCACACTCAAGTCCTTTCCTGTGAGATGAGAGTATTTTGTAAATGTAATGGGTTACTGTTTTGGTTGGTTTGGAAAAGAGAGACATACAAATACAAATCTGTGTGTGATTAGTTTAAGAGTGTTTATAACTAAACATGACTAAACTTACTGGTTTTATTTATTTGTTTCTGTTTGGAGTATTAGATCCAGTCTGAGGCAATGGCCAGCTATATAGGTGCACATATATCTCTGTTGCACAAATAAATCAAACTAAAGCAGCCCAGTTCTTGTAGACTGACATTAGGATAAGTATATCTTAAGAAAGTTCTTATTCAGACTTGGCTTCAGGCAATGAAACGTCACAGATGTATAACTCCAGTGAGTGAAATTTCTAGGGAGCAAATTAGGCTAAAAACATCGTCTACAGACAGCTAGAAAGGAATCAGACACCACCCGAAAATAAGGCAAGTTATGCAGTAAATGTTTCATTTATTGAATTTCTTCCATTACTATTAGGGTTAAAAGACATGTTGTCAATACAAATGGTATATTCATGGAGGGCTCTGTATTTCAGAAGCCTATTTCTTGTCATTCACTCCTATAGTGCTTGATATCACCTCATGATAAAGTGTGAATAATCTCTGCATGAATGCATATTTCTACCCATTAACCACTTTGCTATTAGACAGAATTGTCTCTAAGAAAAGCAGGAGGTACAGCTGTGGTTTAGGCGCTAAAAGGGAGGTATGTTCCTACTGAGCCATAGCCATGACTTGGGAAGCAGAGTGTAGATTAAGAGACTGTGTTGCGAGGTTGAAAACAATGTGCAAGGTTTTTTGGTACCTAATTTTCCAATGTTTCTCCATCAAGTGCAGATAGAAAGCCCACACCTATTGCTCAAATAACACACTGTGACCCGGTCAGTACATGAGAAATCTAAAGCCACAAAGAAATCTAGCAGTAGCACCATGATCTGGTTGTTTGTTGGTATTTTCCTATCTGATAGCTTTCTTGAATTGTCATGTGTGCTTGTTTCGGTCAATGCAAATGACTGCAGAAAGGAGCCATGGTTTCTGTTTTCATGCTGTCATCTTGTGTGCCCTAGAAAAAATTCCTCTCTGTGCTAACTCTGGAAGAGCTAGTCCTGGTAAAGTGCCGGGCAGATGTGTTTGCTTTGTGTTATTGGAACCTTTTCAATATTGAAATATTTTTTGACATTCAGAGCAGATTTAATGATCCAGGATTACCTGTAAATATTCGGACTGCTTTGAGCTGCAGAGTCAGATCCCAGCCTGGTCAACCAAGGTGCTTTTATCTTTCCAAAATAAGTAACTTGGATTTTACACATCACAACCTACATTGGGACCTTTTGGAGAAGACCATGAAAACAGATGACTCACCTCAGGTATATAAACATTAGGCAGGAGATCCATCTGGCAGGTAGCAGACTATATTTCTCCAATATGGACTTGGGCCTCTGGTGAGACATTAAGGATTCCAAAGCATTTTTCATAAAACAATAAATTTCCTTGTCTGCCTGTGGTCAGCCTCTTCCTTTTCCAGTTCATTGCAATGTGAACTGGCAGGCAAACCTCACGTGCTTTTTTGCCATTGCCGTTCATAAGACTCTGCAGGATTCTGGAGACCAGAATGTTGTGCCAAAGCTTAAAACGATGACGCCACAGTAGGTAACCAAAACTCGTTGCTCAGCATTTGGTATATTGTACCATGTTGTGAGAGTTACAAAAGCTTGGAGAGAGGCACTTCCACTTCTTCATCTGTGCTAGAGGTCAGTTTTGACAAGAAAGCCAGCCTCTTGTGAAGACTGTACTTGGAGCACCTGGCTTTTTCTCGCCAGCTTTTACTTAAAATCCAGTATCCAAACAAGAAATAACGTTTAGTGCAGTGACTTAGCTTGACTTTTTTTTTTTTTTTTAAATACTGTGTTTCTTTCACTGTTAAACACTACACTTCTTAAAATCTAAGGTGCCACCTGAGAACCTACTACTCAACAGGTGCTGTTGACCCCTGGAGAGGTCTCACTTGCCCAAGCATGAAACAAGAACTGTTACATAAAGGAAAATGATACAAATAAGATGCATAAGCTATCCTAAGTGACTTGTACTACCTTAATTAAACCATGTCAGTTTAGTAATCATTGACAATGCTTGGACTTCAAAACCAAGCCAGCTGTAAGCTGCAGTTTGAACACAAAAGCCCAGGAAATTTGCAATAGGAAGAACTTGGTGTTGTCATGAAAGCTAGAGAGCAGTTTCCTAGCCCTTCATGGGGCTCCTCTGAGTCCACTGTGGTGGCAAAATTCCAGCTGTGCAAATGTGCACAGGCAATGGCTTCCACAGCTGGGGGCACAGCCCCTTGGCCTTCCAACCTGGAGCCACCAGAGCCAACTTCTGTACCTAGGGACTACCATGTGGTGTTGGGGCAAACAACACAGAGATCCCTTCTATTGACATTTTCTCATTTGGGTGGCTACTTCCATGAGTAGTCCAGGTGTATCGTCACCCTTAAAAACAGTCTGTCAGTCATGTTACTCGCATGTGTGAGACTCTGCAGAATCAGTCCCTTCTCCAACCAGCTTTGGGCAAGGACCGGTCCTGTCTTGAACACCAACTTTTGATGATGCTTAGTAAGTAGTTAGCAACTACATTGGGATTGAAGCAGAAGTGTACACGTTTTTTAAAAAAACCCAACAAAACAAAACCACAGCAGATTGCAGAAGGATCTTTGAAAAAACAAAACAAAACAAAACTGTGCAACTGTTTTTGTTCATTTGGATCAAATTATAACACATGGCCCTGCAAAGTAAATAGGAGTCTGTCACATTCGTATTTCTAATCTCATACTGTTCTGGGACATAAAGGCATTTTAAAAATCAAAAGGCAAACAAAAATGGAGAATATTTGTTAAGGTGTCACTCTGCAAGGCACTAGTTAGCAAAGACAGTAAGTACATAATCGGGGCAAATGGGGAGTGTGTGTGCCCACAGACAGTTGTTTAGTAGAACCTCTGAAAGTAAAAAGCAAGTTAGTCAAAAGACCAGTGGAAAAAGAAACTGTTCAATGCATTTGTACATTGAGTTAACAGTGAAGTATTCCATTCTTCATGTTTTCACTTGGTGTCTTGAAATAATCCCTTTTCTGTCTCCATATTCCCACTTAGACATTGTTCACAGACTTATTTATTTATGAAGTCTGAAGGTTAGTCCCTACCTGCTGAGACTAATTAGCCCTGTTCTTTTTGTCCTATGCAATCCTGTCTGATTAAATGTACACATTTGTTTTACTTCTTTTCATGCTTCCTTTCACTCTACTTCTGCTTTACTGATTAATATTAAAGTTGTAAGTTGCAGTGATTTTTTTTTTATTTCTATTTTGTCTGCATCTTTCCCTTTAGTATGCAAATTTATATGTGAACTTTTTAATGCCTGAGAATTCGTGTTAGCCTTGTCGATCTCTGTATTATTACTTTTATTATTCTTTTTATAGAAGACAGTTTAGCTGAAACCCCCAAACTCTCTAAATATGGCATGACAAATTGGCTTTGTTTTGGAAACCCTATGTGCTGCATGGCCCTTAGCATGAGCAGCAGGTTAGATTTCTGGAGGAATGTTTGGATTATTTAGTACAGCCTGTCCCTTGCTTTCAAACACCATTTCCATTAGGCAATTTACTAATTCCCATTGAAATTACTGTCCGTTCCCCCGGTCCTCCCACCCCCCAGCTCCCTTCCTTTTGTTCCTTGCCATGTTAAAGTTTCCAATTGACTCGTCCATTGTTACAATTTGTCACTGCTGGAA
>VZZY01019025.1:15361-48277 GCA_013400335.1 Eurystomus gularis | reverse complement strand
GGGAGGTTCTAGTGGACTGGAGGTGAGCAGGTATGACACCCATCTACAAGAAGGGCTGGAAGGAGGATCCAAGGAACTACAGGTCTGTCAGTCTGACCTCAATGCCAGGGAAGGTTATGGAGCAAATCATTACATACCACGTATGGGACAAGCAGGCGATCAGTCCCAGCATGGGTTCATGAAAGGCAGGTCCTGCTTGACTAAACTGATCTCCTTCTATGACAAGATGATCCACCTAGTGGATGAGGGACAGGTTGTGTGATGTTGTCTACCTGAACTTCAGTAAAGCCTTCAACACTGTTTCTCACAGCATTCTCATGAAAAAACTGGCTGCTCATGGCTTGGATGGGTGCACTCTCAGCAAAGTAAAACACTGGCTGAAAGTCCAGGCCCAAAGAGTGGTGGTGAATAGAGTTAAATCCAGCTGGCAGCTGGTCACAAGTGATGTTCCCCAGGGCTCAGTACTAGAGCCACTTCTGTTTAGTATCTTTATCAATATCTTTACCCTCAGTAAGTTTGCAGATGACACCAAGTTAGGCAGAGTGTTGATCTGCTTGAGGGTAGAAAGGCAGAGGGACCTGGACAGGCTGGATCCATGGGCCGAGGCCAACAGTATTGAGGTTCAGCAAGGCCAAGTGTCGGGTCCAGCACTTGGGTCACAACAACCCTATGCAATGTTACAACCTGGGTGTACTGATTGGGGTACTTGGGGTTACTAGCCAGCTGGATATGAGCCAGCAGTGTGCCCACGTGGCCAAGACAGCCAAGAGCATCCCTGCTTGTATCAGAAACAGTGTGGCCAGCAGGACTAGGGAAGTCATTGTCCCCCTGTACTCAGCACTGGAGAGGCCACACCTCAAGTACTGTGCTCAGTTTTGGGCACGTCAATACAAGAAAGACACTGAGGTGCTGAAGCATCTCCAGAGAAGGGTAATGAAGCTGGTGAAGGGCCTAGAGAACAGGTCTTATGAGGAGCAGCTGAGGGAACTGGGGCTGTTTAGCTTGGAGAAAAGTAGGTGGGGGGAAGACCTTATCACTCTCTACAACTACCTTGAAGGAGATTGTAGAGAGGTGGGTGCTTGTCTCTTCTCACAAGAACAAGTGATAAGACAGGAGGGAAAGGCCTCAAGTTGCACTAGGGGAGGTTTAGTTTGGACATTAGGAAGAATTTTTTCACTTAAAGGGTTATCAGGCACTGGAACAGGCTGCCCAGGGAAGTGGTTGAATCACTATCCCTGGATGAGTTTAAAGGACATGTAGATGTGGTGCTTCAGGACGTGGTTCAGCAGTGGGGTCTTGCTAGAGTTACGTTAATGGTCAGATTCGATGACCTTGAAGTTCTTTTCCAACCTGAGCTATTCTATGTATCTAGGTGTAATAAACCAAGGCTTTTTTGCTGTTCTACCTTGTAAATCAGAGCACTTCCCCATTTACAAGTGTATAGAAATCCTTTATGCTGTAGTTAACTGATGCTTTTTTCCCCTTCATATTTAAATGATGCATGGGATGGGTATCTAGTACTGCCTTCTGGAAGCTTCTTAATAATTTCTTTGCTCTAAAACAGATGCCAGGCTTTAGCTCCCTTGCTTCCATCCCAGCTCAACTCTCATAGCATGCCCTTATCTATTTTTTTTCCCATCATACTGGTCCAGATTATGCTGCCCAGACTTGTACAGTATTTTTACAGACACACTGTCCTACTAACTAGAAGATTTGATTTGCTCTGGTGGCACTTGGGCTTTGGAGAACAATATTATATTTCTTCACACCTGCAGCACCTGGCTTGCCTGTTTTTAAAAGGGAGGCAAAGAAAACTGATCCAGTAGCACTGCAAGTTGTCCACATATGGCAGGAGTGAAACAGGGGCCCCACTTTCTCAAGAGCCTCTTATTTTTCTCTGTTGTTTTTTTTTCTTATCTTCCCTACTCTCTGTTCTGTTGGTAGTCTGTTTTGTTTCTTTCAATAGATCTTTAGTTTATGACTCCTTCCTCCCTCCCCTGACTTCTATGCAGATTTATTTAAGGACTGACTTGCAAGTCCCAGAACTTCATAAGAGCTTTGTTATCCGTAATGCAAATTAGATGCTTAAAAAAAATGATGGATGACAACCAGAAACAGAAGTTTCATTACTTTGCTCTGATTTCAGGTAATTCCTATATTTCTTTCTTTTTGAGATTGACCTAGTGATTTTTAAACTAGCAGAACGTGATGATGTTTTACAAAACACGTAAAGCACTTGGATATAGTAGCAATGTGGGGCAGTCCACAGTGGGTTGAGAAGTCTCAAGACCACAGCTGTGCAGGGCAGAGTATAAATGAAAGGAGAAGTTGGTTGTAAGGGGGAACTTGGGGGTGGGGTGGAGATACACACAACTCTAAAGCCAGAAGCTCCGAGCTTTATTTCTGTTTCTTTGCTGGTAAAGGAGACCATCATGTTGTGAGTGCTTCAGGAGGAGCAAAAAGGTCTGGAAAGATTCTTGCTCCCACAAGCAGCAATGTAGTACACCCAGAAGGGCCCTCAGAGTATCTGTCCTCTGCTTTCCTATAGGCCACAGCCCATTTGTACAGAGCACTTTGCAGATGCCATTTCAGCTGCACAGATGTGAGACAGCTAATGCCATTTTGTGAGTCCGTGTCTACCAAGTTAATGCACATGGTGTAAAGACAGCAGCACAGATTTAATTGAACTTGTTTGTGTTTCTCAAGAGTAATAACCTACTTCTGTTTCCCAGACAAATGACTCTTGGGCTGTAGTCTCCAGGCCCTGAATTAGAAAGGCATGATCCCCAGCATGCGTGGAGCTCTGGTACAGTGTGGATAATTATTCTGTTGTATATTCACACATAAAATGTCTGCCAAGCTCTCTGTGTTCATTGACATTCTGAGTTGGATACATTTCAGATTCCAGCTATTACTCCAGAAGGAGCAGGTAGGAAATGATGTTATGTTCCTCGATCAGTATAAGGCTGCAGGACCTGGTTTCAGTCTCTCCTTAAAGGAGGCACCTGTATTGTTCAAAACAGCCATCTGAGTATCCTAGACAGGATAGAAGCAAAATGAGGAGAGAGATGGGAGCAGGCTGCAAATAAGAAGCAAACTTGATGGTACATATTCAATAGGTTACGTCAACATCACTTTTCCTCTCTCCCCTTACGCTCAGTGACGTAAGGAGCTGCTTACAGCCACAAAGAAGCATAATTCCTAATTCACTTTATGAATATGACCCCTTGGTATTCATAAGTAAAACCCAAGCAAAGCTTTATAAAGAGAATTTTCCTTTACTTTTCAATAAAATTTGAAACCATAAATATGCAACCCATAGCAAAATTTTATGCCAGCTATTACTGCTGTAGCCAACTCAGAAAGCAGATATGTAGCGTAATGGTTCCATCCCTGATCCTCTCTCTAGCTGGAAAAGTCTTGCTCATTTATAAAGAAATGGATTAAGTCCTAAATTCCCTTATCAAGAATGAAATCCAACAGCATAAAAGGTTTTTTGCTCACAGCCTAAGGCACATCAGCTGGTGGCTTTTCCCACATACTTGGGCTATGTGTAGTCCTCCAGGCTGTCTGAAGGTCCTTCCTTTTTGCCCATACTCTAATGTCCAACGGAGCCCTCCATCCCCCTCTTTGAAATTTCTCCCTTAATTCACTTGTACCTTTGACATCCTTCCTCTTGGCTGTTCCAAAGCTGAACTGTGGTTGTTACCCTTGCCAACTTTAGCAAGGCTTTCTGGAATTTGAACAATATTTATGATTTCTACTTAACTTTGTACTTTTCGGATATGCTCAACTCAGTTAGAAGCCAATTATATTAAAAACTAAAAGTTACTTCTGAAACTGGGAATTAGAGCCTTTTAAAATGTTAAACTAAACCCCTGTTTAGAAAAGGCTGCAGTAAATATAACTTCATAACAAAATCCCAAAGGTCGGATTTTTTCCACCTTTTTGTTGTTGTTGTTTAGGCTGTTCTCTTGCTTCCTCACAAGAGAAATGATATTTATTTTCCACAAGAGAGTGTTTGTCTGCTGCAACATTTAAGTATTTTAATGCTCTTAATATTAGGCAACATGGTATGTGAAGGGGCTTGTTATTTCTGTTGGGTTCTCTTATAGAACTTTTGCTTCATCCTTTGCACATTTAATCTCCTGGTCATTTTGGCTGAGAAGATCTCATGCTGCCCTGTTTAAGTCAATGTATGAATCTGCTTCAGATAGCACAGGAAAATGCCAGAATTTTCTTTGTTAACTTGAGTCGTCATTGCCAGGGGATGTTTTTGATGTCTCTTTTCAGTCCTTGTTACAGATGAAACTTCTGGATGCTGGCTGGTTGCTTCAGAGATGTCAGTGCAGTGTTTCAGGGGAGGCAGAGTGGAGGGTCATCTGAAGGATGATATCTCCCTCTGAGAAGGTTTGAGAGGGTGCAGTATCATGTGATGCCACAGAAAATTTATCGTATCTGGATGGCAGAGGAATTCTACTGCCATGTCACCCACAGGTGAATTGATTGAATTTTGCAGTACTTTTGTTTTTCTCAAAGACTCCAGAAATTGGAATTTTATGTGAGATTGGCAGCTTTCATTTAAAGATATGTCATGGCGTGTTTCTAACCTTTTGCCCTCTTTCTATCTGCTGATGAAAGAAACAAGTGATGAGTGAAGCATGGAAAAAAACAGGAAGCAACTAAAACAAGTATCCCATCTTTTTTTTATATATTTAAAATCTTTGCTTTTTTAAGCCTGCTGTGTGCATTCTTGGAACCAGACCTGAAATTTGTGAGCTGGATGTTGGCAGCACTGCAGCTGACATCCCACTCTGTGCATCATGCTGTGCCTTCTCCCTGTTTTCAACTGACAAACAGATTTTTAAGGCTAAAACAGTGATTATGATCATTTGCAGATCACAAATGAAAGAACTCCACTCAGTAATTCCTACAATTCATATTAGCTGTCTAGTGGAAGAGCAATTAAGATACAGGTGAAATACAGACCATGACTGTTTGACATTAGAGTAAGAAAAGAGAGCAAATCCTTTGGGTAGACACAGAACTGTGTCCTGTATGTATTCCTGTAAGCCAGATATATGTATTGGAATGTGTTTGGTGGGAAAGTGTTTTTCCTAGAGCTGTAAAATGCCATATAAAGTAGGATTGCATTGCATAAATTGAATCATTAGGAGGCTTAGAAAGCCATTTGGCAAGCAGATGTGTGGAGTTCTATTTTATAGATCTCTCCAATGTTATTAGGAAGCTGATCCCTAATAAAACTTAATTCCGTTGCATTAAAATACTCACATATTTGCCATGGCAAAAGCCTCGCTTGTGGAAGAAAAGGGCGGAGGGGAATCCTTATGGTCACTAGGCAACGCATAGCCACTTTACATTAGTGCAAATGAGACATTATAGAGTGAGGGTGGATAAAACGTTGAGATTACAGGAGTAGCTTTCAGCATGAAGTTATCATATGTAGATAAAACGTGAAAAGAACAGCAATGAGTGCATTATTAATGTGATGGGGGAAAGGAGAGCTGTGACACACAAAACTCTAAAAAGCTGCAAAGCTGTCTTAAAGGTTATAGCCAGAAAGCTACTCCTGCCAGTATGACAGAGGGCATCATTAGTGCTAGTCTTGTGGTGGGTAGGCTACATGGTGAAAGCTGACCACACAAGGACTGAAGATTTTGTTGGTGAAAAATGTGGAGCAGTGCCTTGCTTTAGCAGCGGGAAAGTTTCTAGTGCAGAAGGTCTCGTTTGAAATCAAAGCAAATTGATCTGAAGGGTAGTATGCGCTGCAAGCAGTTTGACCTGACATTTCCAGCTCTAAGCATCTGCATCTAGGACCCCAAACATTCGGGAACCATAATAGCCTGTCTTCCTCTGTCCTCACTCTTCTAGAGAAACTCTGTGACTGATGGTGACTTGGAGATAGATTGGAGAATGGGCCTGTTGCCATCTGCATGTGTGCAAAGCCCCTCTCAATACCCAGAGACATGACTCAAAGCATTGTGGAGTGGGTATGGAGGAACTGTCATCAGTGACAGGAGGCACGTTTTAAGTCACAGTGCCAATCCAGTGGGAGAGAGGCAGTGGGGTTTAGGAGTGGATGACAGCACACCATCTTTCTTATTCCAGGCAATGCAAAGTCTCAGACCTCATCTGTTTTTGTTTTGGCATATTTTTTCCTAGTATAATTTTTATTCTTTGAGCCACATATGAACTACTTGAATAGAAATATTTTTATGTTCTTTTCCTTTTAGAAACATTGCTTTCATTTAACTGATACTTTCCCATCCTTCCAAGGGCTGCTATGGGAGCACACTGCTTTGCAGGTGGAAAGTGCTAAATCTCTATCTGATTTAAAAAATAATCTTCTGTAATGTGTGGTCTATCAAGAATACGCAACTGTACAGTAGGAAGGGTTTATTACAGTCATGTAGATTATGTCTATAACTTCTGGGTTTTGTGGCTCATTCTCAACTTACATTGCTAAAGATAGCATGCCACACTATCATGCACTTGATGTATGCTACTTGGTGTATTATTTTGACAATTACATGGTGGTAGCAGGTTCTCTATAATAGCAAAATGTCAATATTTTTTTGTATTTATACAAATATATCCTGGCCCGTGAAGGACAATGCCCATGAATTATTTTCTTTGGATGGTTGCAAATGCTACAGTAGTTATTAATTTAAAACAGTATCTCCTAAATTAAATTCCTGTTCAGTGAAAACTTTATTTACTGGCATTTAAATTTCATCATGCTGTTTTCATATAGTCTTTACTCAGTTTACACTTATTTGCATTGGTGCCAAAAACACTACTTTGGAGATCCACAGTGCTTAACAGCTTTGGACAGCTGGCATAATGTCAGCTTACAATATTAATTTCCTTCTCTCCTCAAACTGAGTCTAATTTCAAGTCCTATGCTGTGAATCCAGCGTTAACCATCTAGCACAGAAGCTCAGTGATGCATTTGTTTAGTCATGCAGGAATGATGGAGAGCTTGAAGCCACAGCTCTGGGTGTTTGAAACATTTTCACTAGAAGTATCCACACAGTATCTGGCTTTGGCTTTTGTCTCTTCAGAAGTTAATGTGTTTCTTTTAAGGAAAGTATTCCTTTCCTATTTCTGGGGAAAGTGTGTGCATGCATGTGCACACTGCTGGCCCGGAAGAGCTGGAAATGCAGATCTGCTGCTGCTGTGGCTAGGCAGGAAGTCAGAGCTGTGGCTAGCTGGGACCCTGTCTGAGTGGGTGCCTGGGATCCCACAAGGTCCTTGCACAAGCAGGCAGAATGGAGGTGCAGCAAGTAGGTGACTACTGCCAGCAAGGCTTAGTCTGGAGTAACACACAACTTGACATTGCTTTGTGTTAGTTTTAAGCCTTCCAATTTCATGGATGTTTGTGGTTTGAGATGGTGGAGAACCAGTTACGCTGGCATTGTGTAAAATAATGTAATAAGAGTGATAACCATTATTTCTAATTTGATCAGAAGTTAGTTCTGAAGATGTGCTTTTTGTGGAAGAAGCTAATGTGCTTGAGAACCCACTAGATTCCTAGGCAAGCTGTTGTCATAGCTGTGTACCCACACCATTGCTTGGTATTGTATTCCTAGTCTAAACTGTCGAACTTTGACCATCAGTCTTATACTCTGCTACATATGGAGTTAAAGGACAGGGTAAAAGGCTTTTATTTCTTCTCTCTGTGCTCCACATCACTGCCTTCATTTGCTGTGATGCTGACAACTCACATTGCTCTGTGTAGTGCGGTGATGCGATGTCTTCGTGTGTCATAGAATCATAGAAAGGTTTGATTTGGAAGGGACTTTAAAGACCATCTAGTTCCAGCCCGCCTGCCATGGACAGGGACACCTTCCACTGGACCAGGTTGTGCAAGAACCCATCCGACCCTGGCCATGATCACATCCAATGATGGAAATTCCACAGCTTAATTGGGAAACCTGTTCCAGTGTCTCGCCACCCTCATAGCGAAGAACTTCTTCCTTACATATAATCTAAATCTACTTTCTTCCAGTTTGAATCTGTTACCCTTTGTCCTATCACAAGAAGCTCTTGTAAAAAGCCCCTCCCCAGCTTTCTTGTAGGCCCCATTCAGATACTGGAAGGCCACAATAAGGTCTCCTCAGAGCCTTATGTTCTCCAGGCTAAATGACCACAACTCTCTCAGCCACTCCTCACAGGAGAAGTGTTCCAGCCCTCTGATCATCTTTGTAGCCCTCCTCTGGACCCACTCCAACAGGTCCATGTCCTTCTTGTGCTGGGGCATCCAGAGCTGGATGCAGTACTCCAGGAGGAGTCTCACAAGAGTGGAGTAGAGGGGCAGAATCACCTCTCTTGACCTGCTGGCCATACTTCTTTTGATGCAGCCCAGGATGCCATTGGGTTTCTGGGCTGCAAGTGCACATTGTTGGCTTGTGTTGAGCATTTCATTAGCCAGCATGCCCAAGTCTTTCTCTGCAGAGGTGCTCTCAATCCATTCTCTGCTCAGCCTGTGTTTGTGTTTGGGATTGCCCCAACACAGGTGCAGAACATTGCACTTGGCTTTGTTGAACTTCATGAGGTTGGCATGGGCCCACCTCTTAAGCCTGTCAAGGTCCTGCTGGATGGCATCGCTTCCTTCCAGCATGTTGACTGCACCACACAGCTTGGTGTCATCCACAAACATGCTAAGGGTGTACTCAATTCCACTGTCCATGTCACCAACAAAGTGAAATGTCCTCTGAAGGCAGAGAGGCACTTCCAGATGTGGTGTGTGGCCCACCTTGTGAACTTGTATATTCAACCTTCTTGCCACAAGATCTGGCCCGATATGCCAGGGGAAGGAGGGTGGCACTCTCTGAGGTGCTGCTGGTCGCATGATCCATGAGGCTGTGTCTGCCCTCTCCTCCAGTATCTCAGCTTTGCCTGCTAGCTGTCATCACCAATCGGGTAAGAAGATCATTAGCACTGAAGCGGGCTCACTGCTTGTAGATATTTGTCTGTTTGCCTCCAGCAGAAACATTGTTCTGAAAGAAGTTCAGTGAATTTTTCCAGGGAATGGCTGAACAACAGTGACAGAAACAAGAGCTGACATAACATAATGAGCACTGAAGAAATTTGAGAGCCAAGGTAGAAACCTTCTACATTAATTTAGCATGAAAAAGTACATTTATAAGGATTTCCAGGTGGCATCAAGCTCTTAAGATGGTTTAAAGGGTTGACAGATTTTAAGAATAGGAGGAGAGCTTCATAGTTAGCATATGTAGCTTAAAAGGTGCCAGCTGATTGGTTTGAGCTGCCACTGCCTAACTAGCTTTACATTTAAAACAGAAAATAAAATTTGAGTCTACCTGTCAGGCAAAAATTCAGAGGTATAGGAGGAACACAGATCAGAAGATTGAGATCCCTGAAATTGGGCAGGTATTATGGAAGGGAGTAATGTGCTTTTGCATGGGCACTGCTAACATGCTAGGCACTGTGGGCAGTAAAGTCAAGGTAGTTTTATAAATAACAAGAAAATTACTATCTGTATGACAGCTCATAACTGTAGAGTCATGAAGCTCTGTGAGGTAGGCTAGCTGAAAGTGCTGCAGAGAAGCATCCCCCGTAAATGGATTATTCTATGCTGTCAATCACGTTGTTTTTGTGCTCTACGTATGAAGCAGCCAGTGGCCAGGTTCAGGGCACTTGATAAGTGTAGAACAGGCTTAATGTATTCTGGCAGTTCCTGTATTGACAAGCATGTGAGCCATATAGAGAGTTAAGCTATGTCAAGTAATATGGGCATTATTATTATGGTTTCAACAAAATGGAGGTGGCTCACTCAGGATGCATTTCAAACACAGGATAAAACTTTCTTTCGAAAGTGGATTTCAAATACTTGATAATCCAGTATCTAATCCAGTCACTCATTAATTTAAGACTATTTTCAAGTTTGAGCATTCAAGAAATGGATTTATGCAGTACTTAGTGGCAGAGATTGCTGGTGAAATTCTGACACTCCTGTTTCTCATCTCTAGGACCTACAGATAATGATAAAACTGTCTAAGAACTCTCTGGGCCTCAGGCTTTACCCACTAAGCCCTGACCCTTCCATGAATGACACATCAGTGAAGAGGTCTGTTCTCTCATTGGTCTTATTGGAGGATCAAGATTTAATTTCAGGAAATGTGTGTTTTTCATTTACTTTTATGATATGGAAACGGACTAGGTATGTTCTGAATGCCTTTGAAAATCCTATTCAAATGATCTCCTGCTTGGACAGTCCTAAAAGCTCAGCATGTACAAACACAAATTCAGAAATTTTTAGAGCTTGAAAGCTGCTGCCCTGCTCGGCTGATCCTTTAATCGCTGAGCAGAGGACATCTGAGCACTGTTTCCCAGCCACTGATTAAAACTACAGAGCAAAACTCTGAGACCACCTGAGAATTCTATCTGTGAATGTGAAACCATCACCAACCCAGGGCAAATATATTCTGAATTATTAGATTTATTTCTCCTTGTACATGACCTAAGAATTTATATAGTTCAACATCTGCGCCTGAAGTTTTCAAGATCTTCCCGGTTACTCAGCTCTAAGGTTGCTAATGCTAATCAATCCCTCTTAGCAGCTTCTCCCTTTTCTGTCCTATTACAACTGTTTTGGAAGTGATTCCTCTTCTGATTTTATTGTATTGAAATGTTTCATTTTCCAGATCATCATGCAGCAGAAGCTGCTGAATGTTCAGTGTATGGCATTGTCTCTAGGTAATATAATTAGCAAGTACTTTGATGTTGCTATTTATATCAAACTGAGGGGGGAAAAATAATTGCTCCAGAAAGGTTTTCTTTCTTATCAAACTCTTTGTGATCAAATGATGTTGGCTTTAAATGCAGGTAGCAAGAATTGTCCACCCTACAGACTACATGACTGTAGTCAGGAAAAAAAAAATCAATTTCCAGATACTCCTGGAATTTATTCTTGTTTTCCTCTCATTTATCAAATTGTTGAAAGATAAAATGCTGCTGGCAGCATACAGCTCCTTATGTGTCTCTGCAGGAGGCTTCTGCTACCTGCATCTAAGAATGGGTTGTAGAACTGAGAACCAGACCCAAGGATGTAGCAATTCCTCATCTTCTTCTTAATCCCTTCATTCTGCTGTACTTTAGGAAAACAAAAGAAGATAAGAGAGGTCCAGTATCTTTTGCTCAGGCATTAAGCATTTCTTCTCAAAGAAAAATCTTGCTTTTTGGTGGATTAAAGGAAGGAGAAGGAGTGGCTCTGTACTTCAGAGATGCTCATGCTGCAAGAAAACTATCTGTCCTTCCAGTCCATGATGACTGAGATTAATATGATCCTTGCAGCCTTCTCACTCGTATGTTCCTAATTCAGAATCAGCTTCACAGGAGTCTGCTTCTTTCTGGCTAGTCTGTTAAAAGGACAACAGCTTTTTACTAAAATATAGATAATGGAAGGGTTGCCTCTACTCTGTCTGTGAACTTCTGTGCTTTGCTTCATGAAGATGGTTTCCCCAGGGGTGTGCTGACACTCATTCCACTAGAAAACTTTACAGCTATTCAAAGTATGAATTTAGGAGTTTAATTTTGATTTAGGAAGTCCATTACCCCTTAAAGTAGCTGTAAAATTCTGCCTTCTGCAAATAGTGCACTTCTGCAGCAAGGACTTCACTTCTGAATCACTGCCTTAGTCATGAGTGCTTTTGGTTCCAGCAGCAGTAAGTACAAGGCCTTTCTTTTGGGGAAAAGTGACCATGGTATATAGTTAAAGGGAAGTTCTCAGAATACCTTGGAAAAACAAAACCTCATCTGCAGGTGCTGTCTGTACATGCTTGCAATGTGCTGACTGTGAGCATCTTGGACAATAACGTGTTCTGCCCTTAATTTTCTCAGAGAATGCTTAATAATTTGTGAGGGATAAGATACTCTAAGGTAAAGTGCTTTTACTTTTTGGACCACATGTATGACTGCTTTTTCAGAATGGCTCTATGGCACCATGACTTGACAAGCTTCCCCATATCTGAGAACTACTATCCAGTAGTTGTAAAGATCAGTTAATCTATTCAGCTTGTAGCACATAGCCTTTGGGTCAAATGTCTTAATCCTAATGGTCATTAGTGTGGACTCAACATGGTTCACAAAGTAGGCTGTTGATTTCTGCCTCAACAGCTTGTTTGTAAATTGTAGGTGACTGGAAAGAGAGTCTTAACTATAAAGTGCTTAAGCAACTTGCCTATATATCCTGAAGTACTGTATCCACTGTATAACGTGTGTGCTATTCATTCAGATTTGGTATATTGCTGCACATCATCTGGAACTATATTGTGGATATGTGATGACATACCTCAGTCCTGGAACATGGATTGTATGGCCAGTGCCCCTCGCAAAACAGTGTGAACATTGTAACATGACATGTTTATTCACATTAAAATTTTGTTCCTCTGTGTTAGTGCATCTCTGAAGCAAGGAGGTTAAATTTTCATCCTTCATTTTAAGCTGCTTTGGTAAAGGTACCTTAAGGGAAACTGAGCAAATCCAAGAAATTCAAAATAGATACTGTACTATTTTAAATAGCTGCAAATTATATTCCCTATCCTGGCTAGATGGTAGCTAATACAGATGCATTCCTGTAGGTGCCATGTTTTTCCCAACACATACTGGAACGACAGCAGCAGCCTCGCCTAGCATACTCCACTGGCGCTGTGAGCCCATCAAACTTTTGTTCAGTTTGTCAGCCAATAAGCATCCTGTCAGTTTGGGCACTGATGGAAATTGTTCACTGCTTGTAGCCATCCCATCATATTCTGTGAGCTGTGCTGATACTCCCTTTTGTGTGATAGTTGGCCTTTGTTTGTGTGCCAGAGGCTGGGCACAAGGAAAGGTACCATTTAGTTTGGTAAGTAATGCATGTTATTCCCTGTGAGATCTCAGAAGGGAGAGCACAAGATGCTAATGAGAATTTATGCTGTCAGATACAGTCAAAATTTAATAGGAATTATGGACTACAGGCCAGAAGGATGCAGAGCTGTTTGGAATTACTGTATGAGAAACAGATATGGTTGTGGGTTTATACCCTCTGTGTGATTTGGACAGCCTGTGCACAGCTTGACTCAAAATTGAATGGAAGCAATTGTATGGGTAGGTCCTCTTACACAGGGGAAAAATGGCTATATGGTCAAATGTCTGTTCCCCTGAGCAGCAGCAGGGTTCAAATGTATAGTTCAACAAACAGCCAGCATATGCCCTTGCTCATGCTGCCTGAGAAACTTAAGTCTGCTTGCCTTTTGACAGGAAACTGGTGACATAGATTTGCCCAGCTGTTGTTCACCTCTTCCAAGAAAGGAGTCAACAGCTGGCCCTGGAGATGTACTCCTGCAGAGCTCAGCCCAAGTCCCAGCTGCTTGTCCTCCCAAGGGCACTGGATCAGAACCAAAAAAGTAGAGAAACTGCACCAGTTTGAGAGGGGATTCTGTGCGGTATTAAGGCCACCAGTCCATGGCAGCAAGCTGTCTTTCATTGATTTAATGGAGCTTCTTTGGCCATAACAAGTACCTACTCTTCCTGTTTTCTTTCCTAACTATAAGCCTTACTACACTATTGTTTCTGATCGTGATATTTGTTTGGCAGAAGGTACCAATAGGAGACCTTTCTCACTAGTTCTGTTAAACAAAGAAACTCCAACAAATATAAAAAAGGTGTATGATTTGTGGTGTTCCTCCTTATTTTAAGGACTTGTAAACATAGAATTTCCTCTTTCCTTGGGTCTCTGTAGAAGGGAGCTATTTCTTGAGTCAGAAGAGTGTCTTGGGAATAGGGCAAAGAGGCAGATTTGAGATTTCTGTTAAAAGGGGTTGCTGGTATGTAATATACAGTTTTCTTTGTGTTCAGCTTAGTAAATTAAATGCACAGTAAGTTGTAGTAAGAATTATTCATAGAATTGTAGTTCACTTCTCTGGAGATGGAATGACCCTAAAAGCTCTGACTGTGGTGTGCTCAAATTCATGTTTTGAGTGGAAAGTTAATCCACAGACTCTGCTAGTTGTCAACAGTTTTATTCAGCACTGTTGTTGCTGCACTGACTCTCTTGTTTTTGTTTTTTTTTTATTTAATACACTATAAATAACATCAAATGAGATGAAATGGTGGGCTTTCATTTTGCAGGTGGTATACAGAGTAAAAGAGATCTATTAATACTATTACAGGATACCATCTCTCCTGAACAGCAGTCAGAAGGAACAGCTGTGTGTTATTTCTGCCTCGGGTTGGAGCTCATTTCAATAAGATGAGATTGGCTGCATTTTCCAAGACTCTGCTAGCTGGCTCGTTTGTAACTACCATTCTTCAGAGCTCTTGCATCTGTCAAACCTCATACAAATCCTCCCCTGGAGGAAGCAGATGTTAGAAAGTTATAATTTAGATGTTTGTTTTGCCTCTTAGAAGAATTCTGGACAGCAATCACTGTGGTCTGTTAAACATCATTAGCAAATGCAAATTGATGATGAACCTGGATTAGTTTGTAAGTGATATTTGTAACAGCTCTTCACCTCAGGAATTAGTGCTAGGGGAATTAAAAGGTTATCTGCTATTACAAACATCTAGAATTGTATAATCTATAGACTCATGCACAGAGTTTAAGGAAGCTAGCTAAGTTATAATGCTATAAATATATTGCTGGAGTTATTAGTAGGGTAGACTAAATGGAGATATCCAGACAGTTTTGTCATCAGTGTTAGGTATGTGAACACTTTCTAGAGAAGACCTTTCCTTCCTTTCTTTTTCCAGATTGGCTTTTTGGCACTTTGGTGCTCACTTCACTGGTTCTTCTTTCCTAAGGGAGTTAGAGCAGATAAGAGCATCTGTCTAGCAGTCTGGGGGACTTGTTATTATTCAAGTGATCTGCAAAGCTCCAGAGGGAGATCTGGTCCTTGTGTGTTGGGACTTGGAGTGAGGAGCGTGGGCTCAGCTTGTGTGTGTTTGCAGAGTTTACTCTGTGTGCACTGTGTCATGTTGCTTTGCTTTTAAAGGTCATATGACAAAAAAAATAGTAGTGGGGAGGGGGGGTACCTGCCTGTCTTGACCTGGCCCTTTGGGGATTAAACAGATGAACAAAGAGGCATTTATTTCAGCTAGCTGGAGTTCAACTCTGTGGTGAGCAGAATGGATCTCTGCTAAGGTGGTTTGAGAGGCATGAGGCCATTTTCATGCAACTGTCAGATTTCCTAGAAGATCAAACCCTTGACAGAAACATAAAATGCAAGAGAGGTTGCACCTATTTTGTCTTCTGGCAAATATAGCACCTTATTATGTACTTTTGTAAATATCTAGAAGATGTTAAAAAATCAATATTGTAAAATGCATTGAACTAGCACATTCCCGCTCTGTCTGCAGTGAAATACATCACAGATTCATTAAAAAGCATATGCTGTCCACACAAGCCAATTATTACGCTACCTCTGCACTTCAGGCCTTGGTGTACTCAGATAGGGTCACAGGGCAGATTTTAATGAATTTACAAAAAAACCCTCCTTTTACTCATCTCTCCTAAAATACCATACAGTCGTTGAATCTGATCCTCTCTATTTTTGCCTTTAAAATCTTAGAAGATAGAAAGTTTTCTTGAAGAGTACTAGCTGTATATTTTGTTAAGAGGATGATAAAATTTTCCGTCTGTTCACATGCTGAATTGTCATAGACATTTTTCCAAAATAATTATGAACTGTGGAACACTTCATTCTTAATTAACAAAATAAATGAGAGTTGCTGCTATTAACTGCCAACACATTTTGTTGTGGGAAAAATTGATTATCCATACTACAAGAGATGAACAGGTCAGATTGTAAACTGAGATAAGATGTCAGAACTCCAGCTGTTTCTCTTGTCCCTAGCTTAGTCTTTGTACTAAAATAACTTCTAAATAACCTTTTATCAAGAAATGTTTCTCTGATCCAGCAGAAGAGAAGTGAAGCTAAAAGTGAATAGGGCAAAATCTGCTCTGTTTTGCTCTGTTGCGTAAGCCTGACCAAGCTCCTTTAACCTCTCTCCACCTGGGATTTCCCCTCAGCACTGAATCCTCTCATCTAATTAGTCAGAACTCTTTTGGGCAGAGTTTATGGTGCATTTTGTAGGGTGGTCCATCACGTCTTGTCACACTTTGCAGATATATAGTAATCAGCAGTCCTTCAGGCTGAGATTGATCACGGTAATTCAAGAAATGGGTAGTTGTCTCCTCAGGGAGATGAATGAAGCTGAATGGGGGATAACGAAGAAAAGCAGAAGGTAAATAGTCCATCATCTGTATGAGGACAGTTTATAGTTTGGGGCGATACAAGACTTAGTGAGGCACTTAATCTTACTGGAACTGAGACTGGTTATCACAAACTGCAACTGAAATTGTTTTGCAGATGCAGAGGTTGTTCTGGTTAGTCACATACTCAGTCTCCCACACAAGTGTTCAGCAAGGAGTAGCCATCATCATCCTGCTGTAACTATCTGAAGCTTTTGCAATAGCTGCCTTGCTCATAACCATGTAAAATTGTAACCCCACCCAAACTGTTTCTTCTGCTGATTCTGAAGATTAGTTGTCCCATCTGCTAAATATATGCACCTAAAATTACATCTGCTAAATATATGCACTTAAAATTGACCTTATTTTACTTTCTGTTCTTACTTCAGTTCCAGTTACGGGTGATGTTATGACTTTCCTGAGGGATTAGAAAAACTCTTCTACTTCAGGTTATTTGCTTCCTATATTGGCACTCAGACATCATGATCAATTTACTTTACATACTATCTGGTATTTTACCGGTTTATTATTCCTGAAATGTGCTTGATGAAGAGAACTGCCAATATAGGGTGTCTATTTGCAGAATGGATTGATGAACCTTTTAATGGTTCCTAGAGTCTGCCTCCGTTGCCTGATGGCAGAATTTATTTCCTTATCTTTCAAATATCCCTTGTTGGTGAATATTGCACTCTGCAGCATCCCAGAGCTTTAGGTTCATGTGGGAGTGAATTCTAGAACATCATCTCCTTTTTTAATTTTTCTTTTAAATGGAGAGAATTAAATCACAGTACTTTAAAAAAGTTGTATATCGTAGCATTTTTTTTTTCACTTGGACGAGAGTATTCCGTGTTATTAAAGATAGATGGGTCCTAGAAACTTCTTTGGATCACATAGCAGGGCTGCGTATACCTTTGTTCTGCAGACTGTCAGCTGAGACATATAACAGCTTTCATGGCTGGTGAGGAGGGAGGGAGGCAGGAGAAACTGATCCTGTTTAATAAAGTATAAATGAATTAATATTTTCTAAAGGAGTAAAGAAAGGCTTACAGTTGAAGAGGTGCAAAGATATAGGAAGGACAAATGGGATTAGCTCTGGCACATGTCTTGAGATAAGTTGGATCTTTTCTGAGGTAGAGGTTTTGCAGAGCCTCGAAGGGTCCACTCAGTTAAAGCAGAATCCACAGCCCCTAGCAAGTAACTTGAGGAAAGTATTTCCTCTTAAATAAGGGTAAAGAGGTCATATTGTAGTAAAGATTAGCCTCTGGTGCAGCTGTCAGGTAGATGTTTCTAAGATGTGAGCACCTAGCAGGAAAAAAAGGAACGTTCCTGAGTATAGACCTACATTAACAAAGAACAGGATCTGTGACTGTAATGCTGTGATGAGAGTTCACAAAATCTTTTTGTCAGCTGCTTGCAGCACTTTGTAATGCATTTGCGTGCTCTGTTGTTTGTGCTGATACATACCTCTGCAGCATTACATGGGCCTGATGCTAGTGATATTGGGAAACCATCCCTTAAACACCATAACTAATTGTGGCTTCTTTCTAGGGATTTAATGTATTTTCTGGAGCATCTGCCATAGGCACCTTGGCATCTCAGTATACCAGTTCTGCCTCACTTTTTTATAGACATCTCTGAGCTTGCATAGACAAGTCCAAATTTGCTTTAAACTCACTGTTTGGGAAGAAATGGTGTATCGCCTTGGGAATTTCAGGTTGGCTCCAGTGTGGATACACAAGCCTTACCAACCCTGTGTATGGGGACTCTGGCCTCTGCATTAACACAGTGTTGGTGAGGTTTGTGTGTTCCTGCATCTGCACAGCTTGTTTGGCTTCACAGATTTCCCTGATCCTCTCTCTAACAGTTGAGATTTAGCCTGCTCTGGAAAACTGTGTTTCTACTGTCTGGGTAGCTAGCCAGTACTGAGCTCTGGTGTGGCTATCAAGTCTCAAGTGCTTGCACTAACCATTTAAGGACTGGAAAACACATCCTAAGGACACATGGGTCTGTAGTATGGCTGGCACATCCTAAGAACAGCATATTATGGCTAAGAATATTGTAACAAGGCCTTAGTGCAGATAGGGGTTAATATTTTTTCTTTGGTAATACTGCTGCATGCATTGACCAAAAGATTGAATCACAAGCGTCAAGAAAATTTGACTGTACAAAATGGGAATTGTTTAGCTAGATCCAGAAGGAAATAGCCTTTTTTAACATTAAGGTTGTCTCAATTATTTAAGCGTGTTTGGTTTAGGAAGCAATTTTCAACTTGATTTAATATGTCATTCAAAGAGGAAATTGTGAGTGATAAGTGCTGATATTGTCAATCTTAAGCGTATGACTGAATTGGGGTCCAAATCTTTGTTTCATTACTTGGTTCTCAGTTAGCTAAGTGCACGTTTCTTGACATAGGTTATCGGTTTGTTGTTTATATGTGCTAAGCAATAGTATATCAGCTTTCCCTTTCTGGCAAAAAGTCTGCAGAAAAAAATCCTTATTTAGCAATAAGGTGTATGCATCACCAAGTCTGGCCCTCTTAACATGTCTTTAAGCAAAGGTGTACATTTCTGTTTTACAAAATGTCTGTGTCTGGCTGCACCAGGGGGAAACCTGCAGAGTGCTGTAAGTAAGGTTCAACAAGAAACTACACAGTCACCACCCAGGGGAGGAATACTCCACAGTAGTAGCACAGCGAGGAAAGTGCAATTGATCCGACCATGTTATTAGTGCTTGCAGTTTTGTCATGAAGCAGCAGCATTTTCCACTGAGAGCCAGAACAGTCACGTTATTTGTTATTTGTTCTTCTGAGTAACATGCTCTGAAAGCCTTAATATCATTATATTGGGATTACGGTAAAAAGAGCAATTGCACCAAGTGGGATCTGCTTAATGAACATGTTCCTTCTGTGCCTCCTAAGTACTGTAGGTTACTGCACTGGTGCTGACATACTGCGCAGTACAGAAAATATTTCCCTGCACTGAAAACCTCATGTAGCATTTCTTATTTGTTCTGATTATTGCTGTTAAGATGTACTTAAGTGTAGCAGCTGGCAGCTGCAATCAATATCAAAGCCCTGTTACGCTATTGATTGTGTAAGTGCATGGTAAGGGACAGATCATCAGCCAGTGAGCTCCCAGGGTGGGGGAAGTGAAGTGATGACTTGACCAACATGATGCAATGGGCATCTGGCAAAACCAGCAACACCAGTGTACAGGTGTCTTGGAGAGTGATTAGCTTCTCACTTCTCATTGTGTCTTCTGCTTTTGAAGAATGTGGTCTGTTACAGATGACTCAGTAAACAAACAGGCACCGGTAGGGGGATGAGAAAACCCAGGAATGAGTCTGGAACAAGCTGGAGGTTGAAAACTTTTTTTTTCAGGAAAACTCAGCCAAATCATTACAAATGCAAGAAAATGAGTGAAAATCATGACATGTTTTCTGGTATGCTGTAAGTCTGTGAGAAGGCTCAGTATGCAAGCTAATAAAATTTGTTAGGACTTTGCCCACATCTCAATAGAAAACACATGTGTTCAAGTTGTTATTTAACACTTTCCAATACTACGACTGCTACCAGAAAGCAGAGATCCAATAACTATGAACTCGGTCTTCAAATGTATTCTGATATTCAGGTCTTCACTTGGTACATTAAATAAATCACCATATAATTGAATTTAGGTGGGAATACTGTTCTTCCTGTGTTTCCTGTCAATGGAGAATTTTTCAACAAGTGGTTTAAATGTCATTTGTGTGGGAGTTCATTTTGAAACAAATTTTAACTTTTTTTTATTCCAAAAAAAATCAGAGTTGTCAGAATATATAAATATTCTCTGAGCAAAGCAATTACTAGTTTTGAAGTTCAACCAACTATGACTTTAAAAATCACCACTAAAATTTAAAGATTTTTAAGTAGTAATTTTTGTCTCTCATGGGTAAAAATTTACTGGAATAGAAAACCTCCCTTGAATTTCAGTTCAACTCTGATATTTACTGTGAGTTAGACGGCTTGTTAGAGGAACTGTTGTGTCTCTGTTATCTCTAATGCGTAGCTGCAGAGGTAGGCATTAGACATATGGTAGACGTAGTGCTATGGAGTCATTGGGAGTTCTGTCTTTTATTCTGTAGCGCACTGAACTCAGACTGGACAGTGGGAGTTACTGTTAGGAAGTACAGGCTGGGCTGGAGCTTTATTGTTTTTCAATGGTGACAAGTTACAGGCAGAGAGAATTGCATGTTTTGCAGCCTGTCTTACATTGATGCTTAGTGAAGCAGCAGCTTAAGTTTATCAGTGTGTCTTTCATTAAGCTTTTCTTGCTGCAGGGAAAAAATAGTAAGGAATGGAACCTTCTTATTTGAATTTATGACTTAATTTTGAAATGAGCACTTGAATTTCCTGGTTTTAAAGAATTTACTCAGAGGTACGTCGCTCATGATCTCGTTACTTTCATCTCATGGATGGCTAGAGGGATCAGATCAAGGAAATGCCAAATGTGCTGTTACTGTAATGGAGGAGCCTAGTGAACACCCCTATGCCTGGTGCCTGTCCAGGGGAATTCCCCACACCTGCATCACTCCAGTGCCTACAAGTAGCCACAGTGAATTAGAGCTTTCTGATGAGGCTTTCAGTAAATATAACTGGTTCAGGTCTCCCCAGAGTGAAAGACTGTATCATTTTTCTGACAGGAAAGCAAAGGGACTGTGAAGGGTCTGTGAAGCTGGATAATAAATTGTTAATTATTATTAATTACATTATTATTGCATGCATACCTGGGACCCATCCTTGCTAGCTTGTACCACTGTCAGCAGGCTTTTTTTAAGCAAGTAGACCTACTTAGGTCTCTGTGACTCCTCCTGAGAGTAAGACTGTACAAAATCTGATGTCAGCACTTTAGTAAATTAAGTCCCACAAACAAAAATATGCTTGCTGTTTGCAGGTACTGAACCTATGTACCAGATCCATGTCAGGGGGGAAATACGCCTGTCATTGAGCAAATGTTCTAGTCAGCAAACCACAAGGATTAATGATGGAAAATACTAGATGAATGAGTATTATAAAAGCTGCCAAAGCTCAGACTCCCATATCAGTTACATTTTATCTTATACATCCCCTTGGTGTAGCAGTAAATTATCAATGTTGAAAACTGTTATTTCACTCATGAATAATTTAATATGGCACTGGATGGGTGATGGGGAGATAGTATGCAGTGTAGGAACAAAGGCAGCAACTCCTGCTGATCCAAGATGCTATGTGTGCTGAGCAAGATAAAGATGAAAATCGTCAGTTGTGCCCATAGTAGATAAATGAGAAGGGATGGATCCTGGAGCCCTTCAAAGCGCATCTGGCCTGTGCTACCAGGAGCAGTATCTGCAGAGAAAGTTTCAAGGAGTGACATTTAAATTTGAAACTCCACAGGGAGAGTGTATTTGCCTCAGCTCAGTGTTGCATTGTACCTTATTTGCACAGGGTGGAGAGGGGGAACTGTATTCACACCCTCAAACTTGGGACCCTGGAGGAAAAGCTGCTTGAACTCTGTGCCAGAGCCTGCCTCGTGTTGTCAGGGAGGCTTGGAAGGGAATTCTGCGTATGCTAGCTGGAGACCGCTAGCTGTCTGGGCCATCTCAGACATGTGGATGCCTTCAGTTAGCTCCTTCAAGTACTGCCTGGTTCTTGTTTTTGTTGGGCATAATCATTTTCTTTTCTGGAACTGCTCAGGTCATAGTTTCTTTAAGCCTACCAGAATACTACCTATGGTATTTATATTATAAATACGGTATTTCCTTGTCCCAGGGAATTATCAGAAACCCTTTTTGAGCCTCTTAAACCCATGTGTACTAAAGTGAATTAAGGCTATTTTGCAAGTTGTAGTGGAGGCAAAATGTTAAGTAGGCAACACTATCCTGTGCTCCCTGAACTCTTCTGAATGTCATTTAGCACTGAAAATTATTTGATCTCTGAGGATGGAAAGCTCTGCTTAAAATGGAGCATGTGTTTCTGTATCAGTCATGGCACAAATGCAGTATTAAATGTGCTGCAGGGCTATCAGTAGGGGACACCTTCTATCTAGTCACCAGAGTGGGTTCTTGGTTTAAGTTTTTAGGCTTCACTTTCCTTTTTAAATGTATAACATAAGGTAAATTACCAAGTTGCTGGGGTGAGGTCTCTTTGTAGAAGTTTCACAGATGAGTTATTCCTAGCTAGCAGGGATGGAAATGTCAAAGTGTTGGGGATGAAGGAAGGTTTCTTGTTGTGGTATGCTAATTAATTGGTTCAGGGCTGTGCTAGAACTGAGTGTGTTCAGTGTATGGGAAGAAAATGGGGAAAATGTTGGATTCATGACCAGCTGTTTTTTTTTCCTTGAGTTATTGATAGCTGTGCGGAATCTGCATTTCAAGAACCAGGAGCCTGACTTCTGTGTACAATTTATTTTAGAGCTATTTCGGAAGAAACAGGGGGCCCACCTCACCTTTTCCTTGCAGAAAATAAGACATTGTCATGCATATGTGAAAAAAAAAGGTGGGAGTAGTGGAAAAGCCTCTTCTTTGGGTAAGGAAAAGTGAGCTAAAATGCAGTTATTCAGTGTCTTTCTCCATCTATTCTCTGAATATTTCTACCTACCTACTGCTGTTCTGTCTGCACATCTCTTTACCTTATGCTGATTAATATTGAGTGTGTCTTGAGTAATGTGCAAATCCATTTTCCATCACCTTCAACAGGGAAAGGACTTCTCCCCTTAATTTTGCTATCACGGCAGCAATCCCATGACTCTAGTTTTGGAAAATATTATTTTGATGCTTTTAGTTTTGTTTAGCAGCATTTATACCTGGCCCTGGTTAGACCATTCTGGGATTTAATTACTGACTTTGGGAATATTACTTACTTATCCTAATGAAGGGACTGCATTTTGCTTAATTGGTACTGTTCATAGTACATGATGCTATTGACTCTAAGCCAGAGAGATAGACTCATAAACAAGATATGGATGAGAAGACTAGCTTTTTTTTTTTTTTTTAATTTGTAGAGATATAGTGAAGCTAAGTAAATTAAATGATTCATTTATGCTAATTTCACATGCACACCAAATAACGCATTCTACTTTTGTACCTTGATTGTAATATCGCTAATTTATGGAGATTATAATGTAAAATCAGCCTTACTGTGACTTGAGTCATTGGTGGAAACTACAGTCCTCTCAAGGGGAAAAGAATCTGCCTCATAGTAGGGCTATCTTTAGAAATGAAAGAGGAGAGGGGAAAGGGGCTGGAGGGGGGGGCACATCCATGGCAGATTTAAAAATCTGAGTCCGGCAAACAATACATAACCAGCTCACGTGGAAGAGAACAGGATAAATTAACCCATCTGATCTTGTAGGGAAAAAACCAATCTGAAAAAATTATTGATGTAGGTGGACCTAATTTAAATTTAGGTCACACAAGATCCGTCCTGGGTTGTTTTTATTTTTTTAAAATTCTTGCCTTATATCAGCATGTTAGGGGTAGAGAATAAGGTTCTACTCTTGATTGGTGCAAATCCATTTGTTTCAATGCAATTACTCCGCTATTATAGAAATGTACCTAATCCAAATAGCCTGCTTACCTGAACCTGATTTCCATTTGTGTGACAATTAAAAGCCTCATGGAGCTAAAGAACTGCAACTGAACAAGGTTGTGAATGTAGTAGATGAGGCATGACTCTCCTTGCTAACATGGCTTGTGGACAACATAAATATCCAGATTTCATCTTTGGAATTTCTTACCACACTGGGTAAGGTTAGCTAAGTTCATTATCATCAATTTTATGAAACGTTTGATTGGAACGGTAATTTGTGCTTGTTAATTACAAATCACATTGAAGCATGTTGTGACCTAGATATCAGAATAATTTGCATGCAGAAGCCTCTGTATTCAGTAGTGCTGTAAACAATTATTTTAGACGCAGCAATAATAAAATTATAGTTCTTTCCGTATTATATTTTGCCCTTTTCATGTTTTCTCCTCTTCAGAAATATAATCAAAATTATTACTGATGCAGAACAAATCTGAAAATTACCATCACAGGTCTGTGACAATTACATTGTGAGACAGTTGCCAGCTTAATCCACATGTGAAAACTGTGTAGACGTGTTTATTAATAAAATGACACCACATTTTGAGAACAGGAATCTTCCATCCACAACTTTTCCCTTCTTTTGTCATTAATATCCTGGGTCAAACAGTATTCACTCTGATGCAGCAGGACATAGTCCCTTCGTGAATCATTGGCAAACATTTAGTGCAGAGACAAGGAAAACTCTGTTTCAGTAAGATTAAGGTTCTGGTAATGGGAGCGTTACAAATTGGTTTTTCTGTCTATAAAATGTACAGATGCTTCAACTTTCTCATCATGACACAGACTGGTGAAGTAGAACTGATGTTAGCATGCAAATGCTGCTCTGAGCTACTTGCACACATCTCAAAGAGTTGCTTGTCTTTATCTGTGCAGAGCAGTTAGAGTTCTCACCCGCTTCACGCTTGTGGTTGAAGAACAGCAAGTGGTTGATACTGAGAGACAATGGATATACTGTTATGTAGCCCAGCTTTCTGACTGACTAATAAATGGATCCTGGACACAATCCCATCATGGAAAGGTCCTCTAGGAAAGTAAAGAACTGTGGTAATGGTGTCTAGCTAGCTACAGACCAATGCTAGACTTTGTAAATCAATGTGGCCAGGTCACCATTACAGAGGGAATTGTAAAAAATGCTGTATACCTTTAAAAAAAAATGAATTCCTTTTGGGAAGACCTGAGGAATGGAACTGAGTTCTTCTCCTGCTGATGCTGCATTTTGAAAGGTGGGTGAGGGAGTTAGAGCACAGAGAAGGCAAAGGGACATTTTTCCCAGCATCTGGTTTGCTTTGTTCCCGTTCTGATATGGGATGAAGAAGCTGAGCTGATTTCAGTTTGAGCTGTGGCAGTAGTGGTGAAGAGTAGAGAGAGTTTTATACTGGATCACTAGAGTTACTTTTCCAAGTAGGCACTAGTTGCTTTGGTATTAAAAGAAGCCAAACTTCTCCTGGCAGTCAGGCTCTACACTGTGTAACTCTGGGAAGACTGGGAAAGTTTATTTGATGTGGTGTGAGATACCACATGTAACTGCCTCAAATGTAGAGGCTCTGGATGTCTGGACTTGCAGCTATTAAAATTCTTCAGAGATTTACAGGGAAAGTTTTGAATGAAGATCTAAATTGTCCTATTCTCCTTTGAATCTTTAGCTTCAGTACTCCATTCTACCATGTATTCCAGCCCTCCACCTCTTCCCAATGAAGAAGTCTTTATTTCATATCCTGAAATACTCACAAGAGTGTTTGCAAAAGGAGAACCACCATCTGCTAAGTGGGATTCAGAAAAAGTTTCTCTTATTAATTTTTCTGGAATAGAAATAAAATTTAAACTGCTAAGGGACTTGATTCAGCTATTTTGTTACCTTTTGATGATGCCCTGAAGTCTTGAACTGAGCCCTTCTTACAGTCTTCTGTACCTGATTGTAAGTGTTAAGCAGGCAAATCTACTACCAATTCTTTTAATTCAGTAATCATTAAAGTAGTACTGGTATACAATTGAGATGTTTGGAAAACAAGGCCCATTTAGGAAGATACTCATCTGGGAAATATTTTTAAAACCCAGCTTCAGGTTTGTTAATGAATGGCTCCTGATTTACAGCAGTGTGTCTGAGACTAGTATCTGCCTGATTCAGGATTGAGGCCATAACTAGATGCAGGTCAGATTTTAACTAATGAAAATAGCCTGAAGGACTTGGCTAATTAATGCCATGTAGGTACCTTAGGTCTCACGGTAGGGCTTTCACAATCTTGTGGCAGTCACTACATTTCTCCTGAAGCCTGAATATTGTAAGATCAGTTCAGCCACAGTTTATTTTACATTTTTTCTGGTAAGACCCAAAGGGGATCTTATTCTCCCACTGCATAAGAGTTCAGCTTTTTCCTTTGTTCTTTTATTGAGAAGTAAAAGTTGAGTGGAACTGCTGATTCATAAAAAGAACAGTTGTTTTTGGAAAATGTTAGTATCTTGTGATAAAGCAGCCATGGCCATTTTATGATACCTGACAGAAACTACCCAGTTTCTTTGCACACAATTAAATGGAATTATCAGCCCATTAGGTTAGATACACTTCACAGTAGGAAAATGAAACCTAATGTTTACTTATCGACACTTAAATAAATTGTAATTATCATTCTATGGCAGTCTTGTACTACTGTAATTAAACTTTAAAATAAAGGGTAATTGGAATTAAGAGGGTTTATCTACATTTCATTTAGAAGTTATTGTTGAAGTCAACTGTGGTAATGTGCAATAAGTTTCAGAAAACAGCACTCACCTGTTTCTCCTGTGGACTCCATGCAACAAAGCTGGCACTTTAGGAGATAAATTTGTGTACAACTCATTGAGAAAGGAGAATCAAAGCCATGAAGAACCTCATAGTTAGGGGAACTTCCTTACCCTGAGCACTGTTTTGGGTGGTTTTTTTTCCCCTTTTATTGGGATTGAATGTCTTTTGAGACTGAATGCCTTTTGAGACTGAGCTGAGCTTCTTTATATTTACCCTGCTCTTAGATTACTATTTTTTTTACTGGAGGAGGTTTTTCAGTTTTATTTTTTTCCACCAGCATGGCAAATTGAGTGATATGGCTTGCTGTCTCTTTGATTCAGCAGGCTTTGCATACATATCTTTGATTTGCTAAGGAAACTCAGGTCAGGGGGAACAAAAGGCCCCAAGCCTACTCCTTGGGGACTACTCCATTCTTAAATTTGCAGGCAAGATTGGGACCTTCAGTGGGTTGAATGTATATCTTAAATAGATATGGGGAGGATGAGGGAAATGCCATACAGAGACAAATCAGATCTCTGCTCAGTAGGAGCAATAGGGTAAGGTTAATACATCAGCTGAGACAGCTCTTGGCACTCCCCACCCCTGAAGAGAGGTATGTCTAAGACCCAAAGGTTCTTTAAAGATTTCAGTGAAAAGATGTAAAAGGGGCTTGAACTCTTCTGAAAATTGATGATCCAGAAAGTATTCAGAACAAACAGCTTTCTGCCAGAGGTGTCAATAATTGGTGCGTTCAGATTCCCACTGGCAAAGGGATGCTCAAGCATGAGAAAAGTTGTGGCTTCTGGCTGCTTAGGTGAAAATGCTTCTTTTGAGACGGTGCCAGATACTGGGGAAGACTGTAATCAAATCTACTGTGTGACAGCAGGTTGACTTTCCTTTAACTTATGCCTTTTTTTGAAGGGTTAGAAAGGCACACTGTTCAGTTTTCTTTACGTTTCATTTGGATATTAGGAATATTTTGCATAGGCAAGAAAAAGCAGTCATTAATCTATATGAGTCATTTGTTTGAAGCTGTTTGTTCTGATGGATTTGGGGTTGGTCTTGTTTCCTTCATTAAATTACTATATATCAAGAGTCTAAATTGCCTAATTAAAGACAATATTTGTTTGAGTTCTACCCCAAGCCCTTCAATGCACAAAGGGAATGGGCAGATCCATAGCCTCGCAGGCAAAACGTGTTTCCCATCTGATAAGCTCCTTTGGTTTAATTTCTTATTGCACATGAATGCTGTTGATATTTTAATAGTAGTGCATGTAGTCTTTGCTCCTTGTTCTCTTCCGAGTGTGAGCAGGATGAGTTTTCCTTTTCCTCATGCCTGTCTGTTCCTCCTTGAATCTATGGGATTCCTGCCACACTGTCTTGAATATTACCCATATTCAGTTGTTAGGATCTCAGAAGCCTGACAGAGGCCATCTTATCTGATGTACATACTCTGTCCCACCCTAAACATGTCATGATCTTGCCCCATCTCAGGAGAATATCCAGGAGGAGTTTTCTTGCTCTGTAGTCAACCTGTAGTCATATCTTAATTTGAGAGGGATAGCCTATGCCAGGACATAACGTCAGGACTGAGAAAGCATTGCCTCCTAAACGTCAAAGTGGATTTTAACTGCCCAGATTGGTATTGTATTTTATTTGGCTTCTTGTTGTTAGGTACTAGTACTTCTCATAAGACCACATGGTTTTAGGGAGACACTTTTTAAAATATAGATTTAAGACACATTTTTTAATGGCAGTGGTCTTTGGAACTCTTTTAGGAAGCTGAGTCTATACACATCTGAAATGCTCTGATCTGAAACTCGGAAAGGAGCTTGTTTTAAAAAAAATGTTCTGAGGATTGTGGTTTTGTTAATATTAAAGGGGAAGCTTTTTTAAAAAGTCAAAGCTTAATCAGATCTCTATTTTTTTTTTTCTTGGAGTGTTCAATTTGAAGGATTTGGATTAGAGCTCATCTTCAACCTAAATATAATTTAAGAATGCAGAGTGAAGACATAAAGACATTCAGGACTAGCAACTATGTAAGTTTAAAACTCATTAGAGAACAAATCAAGCTAGAAGATCCTATTAGTTTATGCAGTACTGCTATGTAATAACTTTTTTCATAAGGAAAATAAACACATGAAACTATTAGTCAGCTAGTGTAAATCAGATTTCTTCCTGCTACTATGGATTTGTATTAGCTGTGGATTTAGCTACTCTTCCTTTTGTGTGGCACCATTCCAATATTTCCAATATTTGCATGATATTGTAGAGGATCCTATAATGTATAGACATCAAGAAGCCAAACTTGCAGCCTTGCCTTTGGGGTGAAAGCTGCAAAGAAAATTGTTGGCTTGGAAGAGAATTGTTGCATTTTTTGAATCTATATTCTGAGGCTGGAATGATGAGAATTAGCCACCTTTAACATACTGCTGAGTGTAATGCGGTGTGGTTTTTAGAGGTCACTCTTTGATATTTAAAGCATTCAGGAATTTTTTGTAATATCAGGTCAATCTAGAGTTCAGGGGGCAATTGTCAGACCCATCGATTGGTGTTAACTGTTCACAGTTAAATTAGTTGGTTGCACACAGTTTCCTAGGCTGGATCTACAGTTTTGTGAATGCTAAGTTTGTACCTTGTGCTGTGTCCTTTCAAAGACAAACGTCAGAAAGAAACATGGATCATCTGGAAAGCTTGATGAAAAAGAAAAAAATATCCTTCCCGGAGCTGGCTGGCAAGAGGGGCAGCTGTGAGTGGCAGGTTGTTAGTTCTCAGGAGCTGTTAGTTTAGCAAGGAAGTTCTTGTAAGAGTTGTGGAGCTGTTGCTCTGCCTTCCCTTGGGACCAGGCAGTGTTGCTGTGCCTGTGTTTTTGCACAGGACACCTTTATTACTTGAAGCTGAGCAACTTGTGGAGTGAGGCCCTTCTTCATATGGAGTGAGGGTGCAGCAGGGTAGCTCTCAGATTCTAACCCCTGTGATTTGCTTTGGTGTTCTGAAAGGTAACAGACACTCAGTCTAGTAGACACCCACAACCTTAACTGCACTTTAACAGGCTGCGGTTTGTGAGGGGACATATTGTAATACAGTTCGATAAACCCAAATGAAACAGTAAAAGTAGCTTTTAAACCCCAGTGCTTGTTTATTCTTAGTTTGTGATCTTTACCTTGGACAGCAGGTGACATAACACCTCTGTTTTAGCCTGAAGCAGTGGAGTGCAATCATGCTTTCCCATTCCACTATAAAATTTTACATTTGATACAGTTGACATTTTGGTGCAATGGACCAGAAATTAATGTGGGTATGAGCTGTAAAATGAAGGACATTAGAACAATCAAGTGGCTACAGAAGTAGTTGAGTGTGTGAGTGTCTACGGCACAGAATTTTTCGATTACCTTACTTTTATGAGCCTTGTCTTTTCACTTTGTCTATATCCAACATACCTTAATTTCATTTTCTCTTGAAAGTAACTCAAGGGACTGCTGAACCTCTTGAGTTATGAGGTTTTTGTGTCAACAGAAATTTAATTACTTCAGAGAAATGAATCACTGTAACTCATCTATAATAAATCTCCACAGTATAATATTCTGGAGAATATATTTTCTGTTGAACCGTAAGGTGTAATCTTTGTCAATGCTTGTCTCTCCATTAGTGTGATCATGTTAGAGACATATTTGTTCACTTTTTTGTTTTGTTTTCTTCTCTGTGTGCTTTCACTTCCATTAGGATAAATCTCTGTTATGAAGGGAAGGACTTGTACATGGTACATCTCCCACACTGAGGTTTGTGTTTCACAGAGGCACTGTTAGCACTGCTGAAGTGACTTGCCCGTGTTGTGTTAGCTGTTACGAAGCAAGCACTTTACACTGGAGCTGCCAGGTTTTTTTTACCATGTCAATTATTTAATCAATGTTAATGGCCCATTGAATTACTTTAAGTTGCTCCAGTTGTTTCAAAGATCAAGGCCTGAACTTGTTTTGTGTGGATGGTTTCCCATGGCATAAGCATTGGCAGGACTTGGTGGGTAGGGAATGAAAATAAGAGGAAGGAACAGCTTTGCTCTGTGCTGCAGCTGAGAGGGAATGACACGCTCTGCTCTGTATGCATTTGACCTGTGTCCATTTAAAACTGGTAATTCAAACTAAGTGTGTTCTATGTAGTAACAAGGTAAGATTTTTCTTTCTACCTACTGAGTGAAATAATTTATTTATCTGGAGTTAAAATTCCTCAGTCACTGAAATGACCCAAGCAAGAGAATAACAGAATCACAAAATTGTCTAGATTAGAGAAGACTTTTAAGATCATAGAGTCCAAGAAGTCTGGTTGTTGATTGTTTTGCATTTTTTTTCAAAGTCACAAATAACTAATAACCTAATGTAGGGAGCTGAGGGTTCTTTCTCATTAGTAACTTAGTGTAAAAACTGAGCAGATTTCCTTCCAATTCAAAAAGAGGAAAAATGATTTTTAAGTAACAGTAGATGTGAAAGCTACAGTCCTCACACTAATTTCTAGGGAAGGTTGTAACTGGGGAAAAAAAAAAAATAATTAAATTGGCTTTTCTTTTTTTCCCCATGAGGAAGATAATGCTTGTTTTCCTTATAAGCACTCTTATTTGAACTCTGGGGAACTTCTCAAGTCAAAGGAGTGAAACAGGTAGTCTTGTGAGCATTTTGCTCAAATATCTGCCTTAGCACTACAACACTGATGTATTTCGAAGATATTTTATGTCATTGGAATATCCCATAATCTGCTCTGACTCAAATTTGTTACTACTGTGTTATTTCAGTGGCAATGCGATCTTTGAATTTGTGATGGTCTTTACAACATGAAGTCTTGTCTTGTGTAGCCCATCTAAATCATGTTCATTTTTGATCCCTGTGAAGTTTTATGCTATTCCAAAACAAAGCAATCTGTCTTTTGGAGTATAGGTGTATAAGCTGGTCCTATGTAAATTGCTTTCACACATGAATTCATTCTCTTGCACACACTTTGCAGCCAAGATCCTCTTCTTTACACTCAATGGCCAACAAATATTATTGGAACTGCTGTCATATCTTTCCATGCTGTTGGAGAGGTTTCCATGGTTTGGTAGGCTACTTGCAGTTATGGTTCAGAGAGCTGCAAGGTTTGAGGCAAAGAAATCACCTGGCCCTGAAAAGATTTAGGATCTACCGTTTGCTGTTTGTGACAGAGGATATTTATCCATCCTTCTGTTCAGGGCCTCCAGCAGTGAGGATTATTCACCTTTCCTAGGTGGCTTTTTGGAGAGCATCATATAGAAATTTTTTCCTATATCTGTCCTGGAACTGTATTACTGCAGGTTACTCCCATGACTTGTCTGCTTCTTTAAGGACAGGAAGGGCAGATTATTTACTTCCACTTGGCATGTTTTACATTTGGATGTTTTACATTTAACACTTTTATACTTTCCCTCAAGGCTTTTCCTTTTAGGTTATACTTTAAACTCATTCTGTCTTGTTGGTAGTTGCTGTTTTCTAGACCTAAATTTTTGGTATTGTTCCCTTCTGGATTTTGTCTAGCTGCTCCATTCTTTTTTTCCATCCAGTGTGCCCAATTTATCAGGAACATTTGGGACTCAAATTCTGTTTTACAGTGTGGATTATCTCCCTGCAAGCTCAGTATAATTCTCAGGTGTAAGTTTTTCTCATTGTTGCATCATTCAGATTGTGGAGATGAAACTACTGTCCTAGAACAAACCCTCTGTGTGAATAAGCATAAAGACATCTGACTCTGTGAATGGGCTTACATGCTTCTGTTTATCTCTAGATGAATGTTATGCTTGTTTGAAATTGTGAAACCTAGTTATAAATTAGCTGTAGGGGGTTTTATTTTTTTTCAGATATATTCTCCTCTTCTTATGTGTGTCAGTGGTTATGGTTCCATAAGAATGGTTCCTAATAATTGCCAAGCAATTCATTTTCAACCCATCAAAATATGAATGCTACCGAAGCAGCTCAAACTTGCTTTTAGCTCACAAATAGGACTGACAGAGCTGTTCGTTATTGTTAATCATAATTATACCAAATCCACAGAACATTCAGCGTACCTACAGGTATGTAGAGAAAGAATAAATATATNTATACTTGCTGCAGCATACATGTACACTAAACAGATGAAAAAATGTTCTAGGTTTCTGTCCCCACTCTTTAGTGGTTGATAAGGCTCACTGTCAGCCCTCACTTATGGAAATACAGCTTTTTCACTCATGCAGCTGTAGTTGGGCCTGCTGTGACCCTGCATGATCCCTCTGGCTGGCTACAG
>VZZY01019025.1:0-14703 GCA_013400335.1 Eurystomus gularis | reverse complement strand
AGGCAGTATTTTGAAGTCAGTTTTGTAAAGAGAATAACACAGTAGCCATTTGGGGGCATATATTGGAATGGTTATTTGCTAACGCTCATCTTCTGCTCTGCTTGCAAAGAATGACATTGAAACAAAGCTTATTAATATAATTTACTGCACATCCACCATTCTTAATATTTCCAAAATGCACGCTCTGTTGTTGTGTAATACCTTTTCTGTTTAAACGTGTCTGTGAGATACTGACAAAGATTGCTGCTATTACAAGCCAGATCCTCACTTGCTGTAAATCACTGAAGTTAGTAGAGCAATACCAATTTCTCCAAGCTGCACAGAAATGATGAAAATACAATTTTCCAACAGAAACTGCTTATTCAACAAGACCAAAACATCCTGTGAAACATACAGACTTCAATCAAACTTCATTTATAAAAGAAATCAAAGTGAAGTAGCTTTTTACCTCATTAAGATATAGCTTTTTGATTTTTTCTTTTGCTTTGAAATTTAGATGAGAAATTATATTATGATATTTAAAAAGATGTTATGTTTTAATTGATTAATTAAATCTTTGCACAAATATATACTTTAAGGGATACCTTAAATGCTAGCAGTTCATTCTAATTCTGAATTAAGTGCAAGAATAGTGCAAATTCCTGCAAGACTAAGGGGTTTTGCTAGGCATTCAGGTATCCAGATCAGAAGCCATTATATGTTTTTTTTGTATTTTCAAATATAGCCAAAGAATGATTAAGGATGGAGAGCGATTTATCCCTAAGGTAGGACTGGTCCCTATGGGGTCTTATCATGTGGAAAGTGTAGGGAAGTTTGCATCTCATAAGATACATTGCATACTTGCATTCCCTTGTGTAAATGACTATGCATTTATGGATGAAAATCATACAAGATTCTTTCAAGATTTATTTCTTTATAATATAAACACACAACATGATAATAATGTCTATAAGTATAGCTAATGAAACTTTACTACCCTATGATAGCTATGTCGATAAAAACGCGAAGGATGTGCAGCTGTTCTGAAATAAGCTTTGAATTGTGTGTGACAATGGAGTTATTGGCATCTTTGCTGCATGGCAACGCCCTGTACAATCAACAGAGCTTTGAGGAAATGAACAGGATGTTGAAACACTGGCTCAGGATTTGCTGATTTGCTGTGAAAGTGTGCACACTGCTGTGGAAGAGAAGCAGAAATGCTGGCCATGAGACTGTGGTTTAGCCAAGTGGATGATGGGGAAAGTAACAAGCAGGAAAATGGAAATTCTCTTAGCCGAGTATTTGCTGGAGGCTGCTCGCATCGAGGCCTAGGAGGTGTTTGGCTTCAGTGCTTTCCTGGGACTGAAATTCTGATGATGAGATAGACATGGTGCCCACCCCACTTGCCTATGCTCCTTTGTAAGATCAGCCAGTGCTGAGGTCAGCTGTCTGAAATGGGACTTGCTGGCATAGGCAGCCCATATATGTTTGTACTTGGAGCCAGGAAAGGTCAGATTTGGAGGCAGAAAGACTTGGAGACACTAATGAGGTGTGTGGTATCTGCTCCTGTAATCCTTGGAGAAATATAATCTTTATCTTTGATTAATTAAGAAAATATTGATTCCTCAGCTCTAGCTGATATATGATTGTGGTCCACTGCATGTCCCTATAAATCTGACAGCCAATAGTAAACAATAAATTTGGTCTTTAAAATCAGGGAGTGAATGCTCTAATGCGCACTATAAACAACTAATAATCACATATACAGCTATTTGAAAATATTACCTAACATATTGGAATGTATGTGTAACAATTTGATAATATTTATAACTTTGGATGGTGCTATATGGTTCATTTCATTGCGTAGATAAGTGATTGCACAGATTTCCAGGCTCTAATTTTCTAATTGTGTACTGGTTTGTCTTATGTCATTAGCGTGGTATGGGCACTTCAGAGAGGAACAGTTCTACTTTTGTGGCTTATATTATTCCATCTACCGCTGTTTACCTTCTCCTGGATTCCTTATTGCTGTGGTTGCATAGTTTTCTTTTGCTTTCATAACATTAGCATAGTTGACATCAGTGAAGGATCCAACACAAATGTAAGCAACACCATGGTGTAATTAGAGGTATAACAAGTTTTTTTCAGAGCTATCCTGGATGAATTAAAAATTATCTAATGCTAAGTCATACCCACACATAAGCCTGGCTGCAACTGGGTACCCTGAGAATTGAGAGATGCCAGACAATTTGATGCTGCTCATTTCAGTGCTGAGTTTCCATTAATCTTAGAGATCTGCAATTTCTGTGGTTTTGTGCAGAAAGTAGGAAAGCAAAACAGTGTCAGAGTATATTTGCATATATATTTGCAGTTACATTCTTTTACCTTTATAGCCACTGTGGAATTCAAGGTTCAAAATACCAACCTGTGCTGCAAAACATAAAATCATTGGGAGCAAAACAATTTACTCAAGGGCTCTTTCTCTGTAGGGAATTTTTCTTCCTGAAGAGAACAAATCTGTTTTCTTTACAAGTATAAATTAAAGAACACAAGTTGCATTACTGTTAGCAGATGAAAAGATGGCTTTTCCTTTCCCGTGCACTCATCAGAATTTAGAACATGAAACTGAAGTTACATCAATTGTTTCAACAGAATTCCTAGGCAGGGCAGATTTTTCCACAACGTGACAACTTTTTCATAACAGAGTGTACTATGTGCTTTATAATTTAACTCTCTTTGATATTTAGATACTGGAAAGATTAGTGACTTTCTAGAAACTTTCATGGACTTGGTAAGCAGCATACAAAAACCATACCTCGTCCTCTGTTTATAGCCAGATATAGCCTCTGGATACTATCCACAGTTGTTAAGTGATTCAGAATATTTTAGCCCATCTTCGCATTTTTTTTCATCCCTTCAGGTTATAGTATTTATTAAAAACTAGTTCATTAATTTACTACTGTCTGTACATTCTTTCTAAGTGGCAGCACTAATATTAAAAGTTATCAGTTATTGTTTTCTTCCTAAGTATTTTGTTGTCTCAGCTTTGTACAAGCCAAGCACTTTAATTGCAGCTCTTAATCTTTGAAAGTGCTTTGCAAAGATGAATTAATTAATCATCATAACACCCGTGTTGAGCAGGTATAGTTGTATTGGGCATAAGTTGCAGGATTCTGTGCTTGCACCCAAGTGCCCAGTTAGCTCCCACATGGGCTCTGCATTGGGAATATGTCAGAGGATTTCAGGCAATCAGGTTCTTCAATTTCCAGTAATTTACTGGGGGGAATATAGTCTCTGGCTGCGAAGATGAGGTAGCCTTAGGGAGATGTGCCCTGGAAGAACAAGATCACTGTGGGCAGTGGATGGAGACAGTGACCTCTGTCTTAGAGTCCTTAAGGTTTAGGTAATGTAGTGGTACCCTTTTCCGTGACATCAAATATTCTTAATTTAGTGGAATTTGTGCCCCTGCAGGTCTCTTATTTGCTCATAGTGAGAGCAAGCTCCTGCCCCTGAGCTTCCTTGCTCATCATTTAGCTGGGGGTCTGGAAACTCTGCTCCTACATTAGACAGCCCCAGGGACTGAAAGGTTCTCTTAGGTATAAAAATAAATCTATGTCAGCAAAAGCCATTTCCCTTCCCTCTTAACAGTAATGCTTGCACCCAAAGTCTGCTGTGGGAGCCTTCTACATGAAATGCTGTTTCTGGTTGAAATGGCAAATTGGAAGCAGTCATGTGTCCAATAAATCTTTGACTAAAAAGATAGGTTGTCAATTTTATCAAAGTTGCACTGCAGAATAGCCCTAAGCAGGAGTCTCTAAAACCCTACTTCGCATTCTACCAATGAGGATAAATTATAAGCCTCCTTGCTATATATTTCTGAAATATAATGTACCTATGTCTGTAACACAGGCTATAAAATGGAAATGAGATAGCTAGAACTCAGGTAGTTTTCTGATGTACAGAGGTTATCCCAGTAATATATCCTGAAAACCTCCAGAAATATTTTAAGAGACCAGCAATGTTGATTTGCATAATTTGGTGTACATTTTTTTCATTTTTTCCTAATGGATGAGGAATAATGAATAAAATTTCATACAATTCTCAGTAAGAACAAAAAATTAAATGTGTGAAAATGTAGCTGTTGTCAGTTACACAAGAACCAAAATGAATATACTATACATGTGACATTTAGAAACACGTCAAAATTATTTCAGGCTTATATATTATACCCATAGTTGAGTTACATCTGGAAATTATTAAATTATCTCCTATGTCAAGCTGAATAGACGTGGAAAGTTTGTGGTTGATCTTTGACACTTTGCTAGACTAATTAATTAGATTCAGCATTTAATGGTGTACTTAGCTTGGATTACTGCTGTGGTGGATGTATGCAACTTCTTTGTATCAGATGTGGGTTACTCAGTGTTGAGGTGCAAAATTCAGTGAGACTGACCTCTATATGATTTTATTTTCTTTAACTAGGTCTTCACAGTATGAAATCTGTTGTGCTTCATTGACCATAAAGACTTGTGCTTTTCATTTTTTCCAACAGACATATTTGGATAAAAACCCACAGTTGTTATTCTGTGAAAAAAACTTTACAAAAGAGGTTTTCTTCTTGGATTTGTGGGGGGAGAATTGAGTATTTGCACGGCAATACAAATTTCAAAAAGAATTAGCACCAACCTCAAATTCAATGTTTTGTTTTCTCAGCAGGCGGGAAATAATTTCTTTTATTTTTAATGAAATTGTAACTGTCTGATTGATTGCCTCCCTCTGGGAAGGATGGCCATCCAGACGGACCTTGACAGACTTGAGAGGTGGGCCCATGCCAACCTCATGAAGTTCAACAAGGCCAAGTGCAAGGTCCTGCACCTGGGTCAGGGAAATCCCAAGCACAAATACAGGCTGGGCAATGAGTGGATTGAGAGCAGCCCTGAGGAGAAAGACTTGGGGGTGCTGGTTGATGAAGAGCTCAATGTGAGCCAATCATGTGCAAGTGCAGCCCAGAAACCCAACCTGGGCTGCATGAAAAGTGTGGCCAGTAGGTCGAGGGAGGTGATTCTCCCTCTCCACTCTTGTGAGACCCCACCTGGAGTACTGTGTCCAGCTTTGGAGCCCCAAATACAGAGGGACATAGACCCATTACAGCAGGTCCAGAAAAGGGCCACAAAGATGATCAGAGGGCTGGAACACCTCTCCTATGACAACAGGCTGGAATAGTCGGGGTTGTTCAGGCTGGAGAAGAGAAGGCTCTGGGGAGACCTTATTGCAGCCTTCCAGTATCTGAAAGGAGGCCTACAAGAAAGCTGGGGAGGGACTGGATGATCTTTAAGGTCCTTTCCAAACAAAACAATTCTGTAATTTGGGGGCGAAAAATAAAAAATGTCATTTCAAAGTGAAAAGTCAATAGCTCCATTTTAAAACATGGAGACAAACTTTTGACTTGGGCTAAACTTTTGACCTAAATTCAGACAGATCGACCCCATGTTTTTCTGTTCATATGCTACCTGTCAGAAAACTCTATTCAGCCTCACAACCAGGTGAAACTTTTCTGTTGAGTATAGCTGCATTTGACCTATTGATATGACAGGCTGTCTAATCCACAGATATTTCTTCTACATCTACCTCTTTGGAAATATTCGTTCAGCAAGTTAAACTTATTAACTGACTTTTTTTTTTTGCAGCTCTTGAAAGCCGATCAATTCCTTGGACTCAAAGTATATAAATTCTTTCTCATACATCATCTTTTCATCTCATTGATCCCAATATTATAACTTTCCTCTATGTATATTTCATCTGAGGCTGTGTTGAAAAAAACAGACCAGTTTCAACTTAAGGTTTGTATTTAATATCTGTTTACTTGTGCTTTGTGAGACTCTTCATAGCTGCTGTTGCTCTCAAGCTCCTGCCATGCTACAGGGCAGATATGCCCGGGTAGGAGTACTCTGGTTCTGCCCAAATGAGATTCTTACAACTGACTGTACACATGTATTTTCTACAGGACTGTATTCATTCTTGCATACAGTCACAGATTTGGAAACAATGCCAGTCTCCTTTTATAGAGAATCCTATAATTCGTGATATATAGGGATATTGCAATTTTCTTCTTTTCCCAAAAGATCATTTCAACAAACTGAATCATGCCTGGGAAGATATATCTTTGGTATCTCCAGAGCAAATGAATGCAGAATGTAATTTATTTCTCCAGCTATCTATTTTGACAAAACCCTATCTGCTCCATAATGAAAAGTTTTGGTGACTCAATTTATCCTTTTTTTTTTAAAAAAAAAAAAAAAAATCTGCATAACTATTTTAACACATTTATTATTTTGTCTAGCCCAGAGTTGATGTGAATGCTAAAATGTGAAGGATGTGCTCATATTCTATCCTTGCTGAAAAGTGTACTAGGATGAGATTCACAGTTAAAACTTATTTTCTTTCTACTTCATCTTAAAGCCAGAGATTTGGCAAGTCTGGGCTGTAAGGCCCAATAAAGGAGTGAACTGAGACTGAAGGATCTTACTGCATCAGCAAAATATCACCTGTCTATTTAATGTTCCTATCATTTAGCTTTACTGGCATTTCAAACTGCTTTTTCAGGTAGCTTCTCCTGAAGGCTAAAGGGCAAGCACTGATTGCAATGAGAGAGGGGACTGCCCTGGCTTCTCCTCCTCCTTCCAGAACGACAAGGTCAGGCACCCATTAGCAGTTTCTCATACTCTCTCTTTATGTGTCTGAGATATTGTGGTTGATCCTACGCCAAGCCTTTCAACTGTAAAACAAGGGACACCCTCATGTTACATTTAGTGTGAATAGCAGAAGTGCCCTGCATGTGCCTTGTTGCCTTGGACACCAACAGCCCAGATCTGTGTGAGTTGCTGTCTCATGCACGAAGTCCCTGGCTATCATCATTTGCACATAACTGATGCCTGCTGCATCCAATATCATCTTGCATCTGCTCTGTAGGTGTTCACTGCACAGTCACTAGTTATTTCTTCAGCACCTTATGTAGCCATTTCTGTGTCAGTGGTGCTTGCTGCTTGCTTCTGACCTCAGATAATGGATGTGGAAAACAGTTTTCACTTCATCAAGACCTCTGCCTAAGAAACCTTACTCTGAACTTGGTGGCAGCACTGCCACTGATTAACATGTGTTCAGAAGTTGATCCTAATGTTTTTATGGCATGCTTCTTGCAACCCTTATTCCTGTCACCATACCCTTCTTGACACTGGCCATATACAGGAAAGAGTCTAACTGGGGTGAAACACCTGCAATATTGCTTTTAATCATATAATTATGGAATGCTTTGAGTTGGAAAGGACCTTAAAGATCATCCAGTTCCAACCCCTCTGCCATGGGCAGGGACACCTTCCACTAAATCAGGTTGCACAGTGCCCCATCCAACCTGATCTTGAACACATCCAGCGATGGTGCAACTTCCCTGGGCAACCTGTTCCAGAGTCTCACCACCCTCAGAGGGAAAACCTCTTCCTTACATCTAATCCAATCTACCATCTTCCGGTTTAAAGCCATTACCTCTTGTCCTATCACTACAAGCCCTTTTAAAAAGTCCCTCCCCAGCTTTCTTGTAGGCCTCCTTTCAGATACTGGAAGGCTGCAATAAGGTCTCCTCAGAGCCTTCTCTTCTCCAGCCTGAACAACCCCGACTATTCCAGCCTGTTGTCATAGGAGAGGTGTTCCAGCCCTCTGATCATCTTTGTGGCTCTCCTCTGGACCTGCTGTAACGGGTCTATGTCCCTCTTGTATTGGGGGCTCCAAAGCTGGATGTAGTACTCCAGCTAATGGGTGATGTGGTTTGACTTAGACATTTTTTACTGTTGTGTTTCTTTTCATCAGGCAGAGCATATTAGTGTGTGCAGGGAAATCGGTGGACTTGTTGTATGCAAGTAAGCACTTACTTGCCCCTTTCCTTTTGTGAGTGAGTTCCCTATTTGTGGGGGTGGAGTTAAAGAAATGAGCAGACAGCATGTTGTCTTACAGGCATGTGAGATGGGAGGGGCAAAAGGGGGAACAGAACTATATCTGCACCTGTTCTATTTCAGACCCTGTTCCTTGAAATTCATCAAGTCTGGAGTTTCTTTTTTTCTTGTAGGTTTTTCTTTTTTTTTTTTTTCAATCCACTGTAACCAAGAGTTTTACTTCATTATCATGCATACAGTATTGTCAGTGCTGAGGAAACGATACATTATTACCTCTTGTGTCAATAGTGCACAAAACACAGAAATCACAATGAGGTTGGGTATAAAGTGTTTTCAGTATGATTTATTACAATCAAATACTCTGTTTCCATTATCTAAATTCAAAAGTCTCAGTTGTCTGTTTCAGAGATGAGAAAGTCTGGGGGCCATCATGTTCTCAGAATCTCTAAGCCCCAGGTCAAAACTTCATGTGCCTGCGATCCATTCAGCTTATTTCTGGTGTGCACTGGGAAAGGGAGCTGTACATGTGGTTGATGGGCGGGATATCTATGACACTAGCTTCCTAGAGGTCCTACCACCCTGTTGTGGGAAGGCGCTGGCCTGCTAGTAGATCCTGGAGGACATTGGATGCTGGCCCCACCATCCTCTCCTGACTTAGAGCTTAATTTGAGAGCAACTTTCCAAGCGCTGTCACAACACTTGGCAATGTCAAACTCACAGCCTGAGCTGAGAATTTAGTATCCTTGTACAGAATTAGGAAAGGTGAGGCAGCTAGGAGACACTAATGTGATGAGCAAAGAGCTGCGAAGGTTAATTACTGTGGAATGGCACAGGGAGTTGAGGGGCTTGAGCATTCAGATTTTGGACAAAGCTGGTAAAGTTGGTAGATAGCTACCTCTGTGCATTTGCAGAGTTAGTCCATGAATCGCGTCACAAGGTGTCTTGCAATGAATTGTATCTTTCAATTATAAACTCTCCCAGCAGCTTTTTGGGGCCATTTGTTTTCTTCTGAATGCACTTCTGCGATACAGGGCAAGGCGCTTATGAGCCATGCGTTGCAGCAATTCTTTCGTGGAGTCTTTGGCTCTCAGTGATTTCTGTACTGCATATGATAGTGGCAGTGCAAGCAATGCATGGAAGCACAGAGTGTTTAGAAAACCTTACCAGTTAACTAAAATTCATTGAAAGTCCACAGGGTAAGAGAAGAACTCTTCAACTACAATTTACCCTCTAACTAGAGAGCAAATGCAAGTAAAAAGAAAGACAGCCTCTGAAGCATTTTGAAGGTTTGAAAAGGTCTCTGTTAACCTGGCCAAAGAGATTGTCTCTGCAGGTGCAGCACAGACCAGCCGCTAAGACTGGCTTTGTTAGAAATTTCAGAATGGAGGGTAAGTGCAGAAAGTGGATCCTGGCAAATTACCTAAGCCAAGTCAACAAAACCTAGAAAAATCTAGTATTGGAGCAGTTTGGGAAGGCTCAAGCCTTGCACAGATGGCCTTGCTCTGTGTGACTTTGCAAGCATTAGCGCAAATGCATAGATCCAGGGAGAAGATAGCACTACATTTGAAAGGTTATTCAGAGAATGGGATGGTGTGCCAGGAAAAGACAAATGAGCTGTCAGCCTGAAAGTAAAGGGACACTTACTAGTTTGAAGTTGGACACAGGTTCAAAAGTCAACATGGTGCCAGGAACAGCAGTGTTAGCACTGCAGAAGAAACCAAGGGTGGCTGAGAGAAAATGGTTAAGTCTTCAGGCTAACACCTGGGACCTAGCCTCTGCTTTGGAAATGCATGAGCTAAATGTGAAACGGATATGGTTTGTAATAGTATCTGGGAATGAATCATCCCTGGGTTAAAAACACTCCAAGTCCTTGGTTACATATGGAAAATTCTGCTTTTGACAGAGTAGAGATTTACATATCTGTCCCCTTGAAGATGTGTTTGGACACTTTTCCTCAACCTTTCTGCACTCAGAAGTGTCAGAGTCTGAGCATATCTGCCCGGGGATCAAGATGCATTTGAATTGTCAGCCTTTGGCTCAAAGTTATTGTGGGATCCCTTGCCACAACATGCAGAAGGTATCTGATTTTTCTGTCATTAATCAATGCCTGCCTCCATACCATCAGGGTGCAGCATTTCCAGGCTAGGAAATATTTGCAGAGGCAGCTAGCCACGTAGGAATGTGCAGTTGAGTATTTTCATGCTTCCCCACTTTACCATAGGAGTTAAGAGGGTAATACTGTGCAAAGATGGAGCAGTCACCAGACAAACTCCAGTCTATTCACCTGTGACTTGTATGACTATCAGTAATTGTCTAATTCAACTTTGCCTTTTATCAACATACTTTTTGGTTGTTTAATTGTTCCAAATAAATATTTGGGACAGCTAAGCAGCCACTGAAAAGAAAGCTATAGATGGACTGATGTAAAAATAAGTTTTATTTCAGTTCATCAAGCTTCAGTTTGGGTGCTGCGCTAGTGCTCTTGCAAAATGAACAGGAAACAGACTTTCTTGGCATTTAGTGAGAACAGCATTTAATTGAACACCCAACCAGTAGTTTCAGATGAATACTATTTCTAATTTTGCTTCTGGACACTTTAATCAACCTGCCTGCATGTTGGAATCAATCAGTTTCAGCAGTTGTGTTCATTCATCTTCGTCCTGCCATTCATCTCATGGCAGCAAGGAGAACACTGTGTAATTGAATTTAGTTGAAATCTCATACAAGGACAAACTGTGACAAGCCACCTATAATCAGGATGATTCTGAATTTTCAGAACAAGTATTAGCTTTGTATTTCCAGGAGAAGCATATCCAGGGTCCTACAGAGCTTCAGTGAGAAACTGGCAGAGAATGTGGAAAACTGGAGATGTGGAGCCTGTTTTGTGATTTGTTGGGGGTTTTTACCATTTAGAGTCCATTAAGATAGAAATAATGATGTCTTGTTTGCTTTCACTCAGCTTCTACAATGTTTGCTTAATTTAGAAAGGAAATCTGTAACTTGGTCCCCTGTGCAAAATGTATAAAATGACATTTTGTGCTGTGTGTGTGCGTTTTGGTTTTTTTTAAGGCTAACGTATCAATTCCATCTGTAGATGGAATCTCAAAATATTTTCACTGAAGCAAATGTAAGACTAGATTTTCAGTTTCTCTAAAGTGCTCAGCATTAGATCCACATTTCCACATGAGATCCCTTAGAAATAACTGCAGTAGTGTCATGTTCATGGACTAATCACTTTTTTGAAAGCAGGATATTAACCGCTTGGGTTTAATATGCTGTGAATTATGTATATGTTCTTTAGAGTTTCAGCTGATCTGATTTGACTGAGTATTCCCATGGAGTGTGGCTTCTGTAAGTCTTTTATCATTGCAGATCTTTCTGACAGAATTGGAGAACATCACTATAAACAGAAACCAAAATAAGAATACTCAAAGGATTTCCCACTTTCTGCAAATTCTTTACTTTCAGTAACAGTTTTATATATGGATCATAAAATGTATTCATAATCTAATATAGAGGAGCTAAAATTTGGAGAGGAGAGATTCCTATATACATTTGTAAGTGAAGGAATTGCAAAATAGTCCATCAAGGACTTATTACACGGGCTTATAATGTTTTCTTCAAATACTATATTTAATAAGATGTCTCTTTTCTTAGAGTGTTATTACAATACGTTGCCAAGCTCTTACAGCCGAGTTAAACTCCTAGGAAGTGCATATGTGACCATTTTTTCAGATAAGATGTGGTGAGAGGACTGTATATCAGGAAACAATTATGATTTTTCCAGTTATAACAGCTAGACCCTACAAACCTCACTCTCCTTTCGATGCATAGACAGAAGTATTTACGGTCCAAAGGTTGTTGGAATCTGTCACGTGTCCTGATTACACATATATAGTTAAAGCAAAGTCCTTCAAAAATACTGTCAGCTGGGGGAGAGAAAGAAGTCATGTATTCTTCACATACCTCTTTAAGAAACCTAGGAAAATCACTGCTTTTACTGGGTTTTGACTGCTGTAGCTGTGTCACCGAACAACAAATGTACATGCTTTGAATGCAGCATTTGAATTTTTGGTGATTTCAGGTTATGACATCAATGAGTGCTTTAATATTTTACAATTAAGAATGTCTGCATAACCACCCACTCTGTAGCATTTAACTCTTTGACTGTCCACAATTTTTAATTTGAAACTTCCCTTATTTCATGTGTCGTGTTGGACTGGGAAGCAACTATTTTCAAAATATTTCAGTGCAAATTAGTATGAAAAAGTATAGAAGACTAATCATGTCAAAATACCATTTTTGCATATTAAAGCACTATTTTAAGAATCTGTGGACAAGTCGTGCCTGGCTGCAGGAAAGAAACAGCTCTGTGTATGGCCATTTTTCATGGGGAAATGAGGAAAGCACATTGATTTAGAATCATTGTAGACCGAAGAGACCTTTAAGCTAATCAGGTCCAACTGCTAACCTAGCACTGCCAGGTCACCACCAAACCATGGCCCTAAGCCACACATCTACACATGTATTAAATACCTCCAGGGATGGTAATTTAACCACTTTCCTGGACAGCCTGTTGCAGTGCCAGATAACCCATTCAGTGAAGGAATTTTTCATAATATCCAATGTAAACCTCACCTGGTGCACCTTGAGGCCATTTCCTCTTGTCCCATCACTTGTTACTTTTGAGAGGAGACTTCACGACACCCTACTTTCAGATAGTTGTAGACAGCAATAAGGTCTCAGCTGAGCCTCCTTTTCTCCAGGCTAAACAACCCCAGTTCCCTCAGCCACACCTCACAGGACTTCTTTTCTAGAACCTTCACCAGCTTCATTGCCCTTCTTTGGACACGCTCGAGCACCTCATTGTCTTTCTTGTAGAGGGGGGCCCAAAAGTGAACACAATATTTGAGGTGAGGTCGCACCAGTGCTGGCTACAGGGTACAATTACTTCCCTGGACCTGCTGGCCACACTATTTATGATACAAGCAGGGATGCTGTTGGCTTTCTTGGCCACCTGGGCACACTGCTGGCTCATATTCATCTGGCTGTCAACCAACACTCCCAGATCTTTTTCTACTGGACAGCTTTCCAGCCACACTTCCTCGAGCCTGTAGTATTGCATGGGGTTGTTGTGACCCAAATGCAGGACCTGACACTTGGCCTTGTTGAACCTCATACCATTGGCCTCAGCCCATGGATCTAGCCTGTCCAGGTCCCTCTGTAGAGCCTTTCTACCCTCAGGCAGATAAACACTTCTGCCTAACTTGGTGTCATCTGCAAACTTACTGAGGGTGCGCTATCTCCTTGTCGAGATCATTGATAAAGATATTAAACAGAATTGGCCCTAGTACTGAACCTTGGGGAACATCACTTGTGACCAGCTGCCAGCTGGATTTAACTCTATTCACTACCACTCTTTGGGCCTGGACATCCAGCCAGTGTCTTACGCACATCCAAGCCATGAGCTGCCAGTTTTTTCACGTGAATGCTGTGGGAAACTGTTGAAGGCTTTACTGAAGTTCAGGTAGATAACATTGCACAACCTGTCCCTCATCCACTAGGCAGGTCATCTTGTTGTAGAAGGAGATCAGGTTTGTCAAGCAGGACCTGCCTTTCATGAACCCATGCTGGGACTGATTGCCTGCTTGTCCCCTGTGTGCCATACAATGGCACTCAAGATCATCTGCTCCATAGCCTTCCCTGGCACTGAGGTCAGACTGACAGGCCTGTAGTTCCTTGGATCCTCCTTCCAGCCCTTCTTGTAAATGGGTGTCACATGTGCTAACCTCCAGCCCAGACCTCCCTGGTTAGCCAGGACTGCTGATAGATGAAGGAAAGTGGCTTGGTGAGCACTTCCACCAGCTCCCTCAGTATCCCTGTGTGGATCCTATCTGGCCCCATGTATTTGTGCGTGTCTGAGTGATGTAGCAGTTCACTGACCATTTCCTCTTGGTTTATGGGAGCTTCACTGTGCTCCCCGTCCCTGTCCTTCAGCTCAGGGGGCTGGATACCCCAAGAACAACTGGTCTTACTCTTAAAGACTGAGGCAAAGGAGGCATTAAGTACCTCATTAAGTACCTCCTAATCCTTGGTCATTATATTTTACCCCATATCCAATAGAGGATGGAGATTGTCCTTAGTCCTCCTTTTGCTGCTGATGTATTTATTGACTTTATAAGACTTTTTATTGTCTTTCATGGCAGTAGCCAGATTGAGTTCTAGTTGGCCCTTGGCCTAATTTTCTGCCTGCATAGCTTCATGGAGTCTTTGTGGCCTTTCTGAATGGCCTGCCTCTTCTTCTATAGGCCATAGACTTTCCTTTTCTTCCCAAGTTCCAGCCAGAGGTCTCTGTTCAACATGGCCAGTGTTCTTCCCCACCAACTCGTTTTATGGCACATAGGGACAGCCTGCTCCTGCACCTTTAAGATTTCCTTCTTGAANCTCCTGCACCTTTAAGATTTCCTTCTTGAAGAATGTCCAGCCTTCCTGGACTCCTTTGCCCTTCATGACTACCCTCTAAGGGACTCTGTCAATCAGTCTCCTGAACAGGCCATTGTCTGCCCTCTTGAAGTCTAAGGTGGCAGTTCTACTGGCCTCCCTCCTTACTTCCCCAAGAATCAAAAACTCTACCATTTCATGCTCGATGTGTGCAAGACAGCCTCTGACCTTCACATCACCCACAAGTCCTTCTTTGTTTGTGAATTTCTCCATTAGGGAGCTTTCTCTAGTTGGTTCTCTCACCAGGTGTGTCAGGAACTTATCTTCCACACACTCCAGG
>VZZY01019023.1:0-17455 GCA_013400335.1 Eurystomus gularis | reverse complement strand
GTTTTGTTTTTTTTCTTTTTTTCCCTGCGCCCCTCCCTGACATGCCCTGCTGGCCGCGCGCGACAAAGCGAAAGAGCAAGCTGTCTCGCTGTGGCGGTCAGGCAAATAACGAATGCTATGGGTGATGATAGCAAGATACTGCTTCTGTTAGTGTGATCCAGAGCCTCCAAGTACCAATGTGGGCTTCTCTGGACCTCAGCTCAAGCTGTTCAGGTAGTGCACAGGCTTGGGAGCCTACAACCAGAGCCTTTTTCCAGCTGTCTATGGAGTCTTCAGTCCTGGTCAGAGCTGAGAGCCTTTGGAAAGCACTCAGAACACAGACACTGCTTACACCAAGGCGTATGTGTGTGCTCTGGATGTTCTCTGCTCCTGAGATGTCAGAAGAAATGGTTCAGCCTGAAGTTTACTGGGCTGTGCTCAACAAATAAGTGTTTCAGACTTGAAACCAAGCAAAATGTGGTTATTACTGTCAGCTGCAAAGTAGCCCCCAGCCTTCCCCCTGCACCTTTGTCTGTAAGGAGTTCCATATCCTACTGAAACAGAAGAAAAGAGTGGAAAAACAGGAGGAAACACCACATTTTCTTTGAAAACTTGTCCTGTTTAAAACATAAATGGTGCAAAGCAATTCCTCATTTATGGCCCAGTTTGGGCACAGGGAGACTGAATCACTGCAAAAAGCTGTTCCTGCACCACTCTCTTGGAGGAAAAGCTATGAAAGGTAGTTTAAAGATAAAAATATTCCCTGGATATTGCAGTCTGACAAGTTCTTCCACAACACACACACTGGAAAATAACACATACTGAAAAATAATAGCACTTTTGTTAAATATTCTTGTCTTCAAGTCTCTCAACATAACAGCTGAACCTCTGAATTATGGGAACTATGGTTCTGCCTGTGATCTGCTGCAGAATTAGTTCTCTGCACCTGCTCATTGGCCAGAAATTTGGTTTGGAAACACTATCCCTCTGACAGGCCACTCTGAAGGTCACCATCACTAATATCTGCAGTACTTGAGAAACGCAAGGTATCTTTGCCCAGGGAGGTGGTGGAGTCATCATCCCTGGAGGCGTTTAAAAAATGAGTAGATGTACCACTTGAAGCTATGGTCTAGTGGCTAGAGAGATGTTAGGATGAAGGTTGGGCTTGATAATCCTGGTGTTCCTTTCCAACCATAATGATTCTATGATTCTATGATCTGCCACTTGTCATTCTAGAGAAAAGTCACTTTAATGACCTCCAAGCAACGCTAGTCTCTGACATATTGTATCCTATGATTCACAACCTAGCAACTGCAGTTCTGTACCAGCAAACGTCACTCCTTCCTCATGCCAGCCAAAGTTCACCTCTGCAGTGTGCCAGAGATTTGATCCTATCAGAGAATAGCAGCAAAGTGTTTTACAGAGATGGCTGTACTCTGAGCAGAGCCAAAGGCTCCAAACAATGCAATCTTGCATTAACAAGCAGGCTATGTCAATGCCAGATTACTGTCAGCTGCTGGTGTAACCTTTGGCATCACTCATTCCTCCTATCTCTTCATTCAAATTATGTGGGACTGAGTCCAACGATCTTATGCTTCCTGGATCCCCACACAAAGACTCAGAGCTTGGATGGAGTCAATAATCAGCCCACCACACCACACAAACAGTGTTGAGAGAAAGAGGGTGAAACATTGTCAGAGAATGATGCATGGACTCTAGCGAAGATGCATAAATAATTTGCAGTTCTGTGGAGAGCTACAGGTGATTGCAAGTGCAGTAGGACAAAGGATAGACACATGGGGTGCAGAGCGTGGTCAGCAAGGGAAAGTCTCAGCAAAAAATACATTTACCACAATGAGAAAGAAAAAAAAGAGATGGTTCTGAACCACCCCATGAGTCTAAGACTTCAAACTGGTTGAAAATAGTGGCCGGTCAAAGTTGGTTCTAGTTCCTCTCTGTTGGCAAGGAGAGGACTGAAACAAAGATGCCACAAATGGAAACAAACAAAGGAGAAAAAATGATTCCCAAGTGACTTGTATCTCAGGCAAACATCAGAATTGCTGAAGAGTGGGTTGGACAAAAAGCTAGGCTTTACTCCGTCAGTGGAAAAGACACCTAGTGCAAATGGCAAGCATGCCAATCACTTCCAAAATACAAGAAAGAAAACCATGCTGATCATATCAATAGAGAGGTTTAGAGGAAGCTTTTGATGACTTTTGCTTAGTAAAAAGACATGTGGAAAGTACATAAAAAGCCTGGACCTAACCTTCTCACCATGCACTACAGGATTATTGTCTTAAGGATGAGAAGGATAAAGATCCAGGACCATTCCTCCATCCAAAGTGTACTCTTCCTTATTTTCATGTGTCTGACTGCAGCTACTCGCATTGTTTTTTTTGCTTCTTGCCACACAGGGTTCCAGGGAATCTTCCATACTGAGGAACAGACAACACTTTCTGGCAGGGAACTCTCTGGTACATATCATCCTTGCAGACTTAATGAGTTTCCCAATGGCAAAGTCACTGATAATGGTTGTCTCTCTGGATCCTCACCATAACAGACTCTCAGGAAGTGACCTTGTAGGTTCCAGAGATGGCCATCCCTATGGCTGGGGTGGATGAGATTGGATGGATGGATCTCATTCTGTTCAGACACAGACCTTTTGTCCTGTTGTAGATCCTTTTAACAAGATATTTTGAGGACACTGGAGATAGGGAGCTTTGCTGGCTATTGAAAACACTCATCTTTCAATCTCTTTGGCCTCTCACTCCTCCCCAGCTACTGTCATCTCCCACCTTCCTCCTGATAATGTTTTCTTGAAAATAACCTTTGCTAATAAGCTTTCCACATTGGATCCAGATACCTCCGTCCAATTTGACCCGCACCTCTAGGTTGGTTGCAGCCACTCTGCACCTCTCTCACAAAAAGAGAGGAAATCCTTCATCCACAATTGGCAATTACTGGTGGCAGTCGGGAAGGGCTTGGAAAATCTTTGGGTCCAAGAAGCATTAGTCAAATCTTATCAGGGTGAACACTAAAGGAGGTTTTAGTGCTATCTATGGTGATATCTGCCTGTCTTTTATCAGAGGAGAACTGCAGAGAACATGAAGAATAGTTCCCAGCTAGAACTAGAACCCAGCTGTAGCTATAGCCAGAACATCATAATGATCGTTTATGATGCGGAAATCAACGATTCACCAAGATCAGCCCATTATGTTAGATTCTACCTGAAAAAATGCTCAGTTCCCATCTAAACTAATGGGTTGGATGAAGGAGAGAAATTAAAAATGGAACCAGACCTGAAAAAGTGAACACGCTAGGAACCAGCAGCTTTTGCAAGGTAGTGACTTCTTTCAGATGGGATGGGAAGCATTGCTGCTGCCTACATTTGAGGTGAGAAAAGGGCTGATGCTTATTGGTTGATTTTTTTTTTCATGTTCATGCAAGGTAACAATCAAACCTGGAGAGAGGATCCTTGCCATCACATCAATAAAGAGCATTCTTTTTGTCTAGGGGGAAGGCACTCCAGACACCAGGGCTCAGCCTGGGTTCGTCACTGGTAGTTTTACTCCTGGTGCAAACACTCAAAAATGCCAATAGTTATTCTAGTGCCTCCTCTTTCTCTTGTGGTTTCAACCACCTGGCTTGTCAATTGTTTCAAGAAGAGCTAATTAAAGGCTGAAACTGAGCCAATGAGGCACCTTCATTGCATAGCAAATTCACTGCTTGGAAATATTCAGTGGAATAAAGAAAAGTGAACGTGGTGACACATGGTATTCCCAAGCTCCCTGAAAGCCCATCACTCTTCAGGGAGCTCTCTGAGCTACAGAGATCGGGAGTGGGTTAGCCTTCTAAGACAAAGATCAAGGTTGGCTTGAAAAAGCATTCCACGAATTTGGAGTCCTTTCTGATTCTCCAGCCTGGTAAAAACTGCAGCAAACTCACACAGGGCACTCCCTCTGAAACACTTCTGGTTCTTCATTGTTTTTGTGTTTGATTACCACACGCAGAAACATTGCTGCATGCTCTTACCTTATTGTTTCAGTACTGCTAGCCTTGCAGTGCTGGGTCAATGAATAAGTGCAGGAGCATGCTTCTTCTATGACAAACTGAAGCTTTTGAGTCATTGCTGCTTTTTTGGCTGTGCCCTGTTCACATAATTGCCCAAGGCTGTATGAATCCTGACTTTGTACTGATTTGCCTATCCCTGAAAGGGACATGGCTGCTTTAATGGCCTGTTCTGATCCTTCGCTTGTGCTGATAACCAGGGAAAGGCTTCACTCATCTCTAGAAGCCAGATTAAAGTTATTGCTCATGATGGAATTGGAAGACCATCAACTGGCCTCCTGTGGAGCCTTTCAGCCATGAGTCTGGTGCTCAGACCACAACTACAAAAGCAAACAGATAGAGAGTCCAAGCAACACAAGAGAGAGCCATTCAACACTCAGTGATGACTGTGGTTCTCCATAAGGCCTCTGTTCTCCTGCTTTGACCTCCATACCAAAGAGAGGACTGGCTGTTGTCTTCCCAAAAGTTGCTGCAATTCTGCCAAGTATTTGCATAAAGTCTCACAATAATTTTAAACAACACATTAAAATGCAAAGGAGAAAAATATAAAGTTTCCAGAACCAAGAACAAGGACAGAGCTGATTTTCAAATTGATTCAATAAATATAAACAAGGAGCAGCATGCTACAGTAAGTGATTTCTCTGCACAGCCTAGATTAAATCAATTACAAGGGAGGGGGCACGAGCAGGGGTAGCAGTGGCTGTCAGGAAGGGAGATGTCAGAGAGGCTGATCCTGAGTGAGAACGGGAAATGTGCGTGATGCCAGGCACTAATTTACTGCCAGTTGCCATTTCTGATTGCTTGTTTCCCACCCATCCTCTTTGCCTGAGCTTACAAAGCAGCAGCTGTTGGCAGCTATGGGCAACAGCACAAGTGTTAGACCTCCCCATTGCTGCACCATGCTTGCCCATGCCAGGGGAGACCTATGGTTGGGGATATCAGCCGGCCGGGGACACAGCAGAGTGGGATTGACTCCACTAACCAGGCTGGCATATTTGGTTTTGGATGACATGCTAGCAACATGGAGTGGGGTATTTATGGGTTGGAGAGAGAAGAAAGGAGTGAGGAGATCACCAGTGGAGCAAGACCAAAACATGCATGCATTCACATTTCCCCTGGCAAATGCTCATGCAGAAGGACAGAGGGAAAAATGAGCAGTCATGCCTGGCTGTTTTTCTCAAGCTAAGCACAGCAACCAGCCCTCCAAGCCCTTCCTCCCTCAAACCTCAAGAACCGCTCCAGTCAAGACCTGAGTTGGGGATCCCAGTAAGTAGCATCCAGCCGCTGGAGTGCTGGCAGGGCTGCATGTTACCCACTCCTGGACCCAGCGCAGCTCTTTTGTGCAGCGTTTCTTCCCTACCCCCTCCTCCTCAGCCACAGGGCTGACCTTCATCTCTTGGGCTTCCAGCACCTTCTTGCCATCCCAAGCCCAGCTGCGCTTGGTGAAGTAGTTGACGGTGGCAAATTCGATCAGCGCAGAAAACACAAAGGCATAACAGACGGCTATGAACCAGTCCATGGCCGTCGCGTATGCCACTTTAGGTAACGAGTTTCTTGCGCTGATGCTTAGTGTGGTCATGGTGAGGACAGTGGTGACACCTGTGGAAACACAGCAGGAGAAAAGGATGGTGTGAGACCATACATTCATACTCACACAGTTTCTCCTCAAACCACAGAGTTGGCATTTCCATCATGTATATTTAGAAGCCATCCTTTAAGCTATGTGGCCTACATTCCCACTGTAATTAAGGGAGCATTGCCCAGCACCAATCCATGGTGCAATTCATAGAGTAATGAAACAGTCCAGGTTGGAAGGAAAGTCAGCTTTGTTCAACCCCTGCTCAAATCAGGGCCAACTTCAGGTTGCTCAAGGTCTTCTCTGGTTCAGTTCTGAATATCTCTAATTCATATAATCAATAGAAAACATGTGCATTAAGATGAGATTAATCTTCCCTGAACTCCATCGATAAGATCTCTGCTCACTATAAAAGAATCCTAGCTCATAGGTAGGCGCCTGCATTCAGTTCCTTGCCTGCTAGTAGGTTAAGTCCTGTGATGCTAGACCCAGCTCCCTCGTGTAGAATAAGCCATAGAGAAGCCTCTGGTTGCTTTTTCAATAAATTAAAAATAATAAAATAACAGTAAAGAGAACAGCTAGATGGTTGGAAACTTCATGGAGGACCAGAAACTGGCCACTCATCCAATGTGGTTCTCTCAACATTTTGGAAATAGTGTCATGTGACCTGCATGGATGGACACCTGGGATCCTAGGTCCTGCTGGTGTGACCAGGCACCTGTCAGTGGCCTGAGCTGCCAGGATGAGTGTCACAATGATTTATGTTAAAAAATGATCTGTTGCAAAATGTCTTTTAAAGCTTTTTTCATTAAAGCAAGCAACCATTGCTATCCATTTTCCCCAATAATGTGCTTTTCAATTAAATGCATTAAAAATTCAATTAAAATGCATTAAAATAATTATTAAAATATTGACTAATTTTCACTTCCCTTAAGCCATACACCTAGTAATTGAAGAGTTTAAATAATATTGTTGAAAATACTTTCTGAGCGGCAAAAAAAGAGGAATAAACAATTGGAGTTCTCATTATTTTCTTAATAGGAAAGCAAGGCAATTGGGGAGCAAAGACATTTTTCACAAAGGTAGGTTTTAGTTTTCCAGTCAGCTATTTCCTGCTCAATTTGAGCTACTACTTGAGGAAATCCGTCTAATTGCAAATCAAGGATAACATAGGAGGGAATAAAATATCCTTAGAGATGGAGTTGCCCCAGTGTCAGGAGTGCAGAGATACTCCAGAACCGATGCAGATGCAAGAGCCCATCTGGAGCATGAACAGATATGGCGTCCAGGTGTGCCCTCTCTGGGGTTTAGTTGAAAATGATTCACAGATAGATGAGTGAAGAAAGTTCATCAATGACTCTCTATGTGCCTGAGCTGGTTCTGTTTTCCATATGATTTCTGTCTGAGCCCCCTCTTTTCCATTTTGATGGATCAAAACACCAAAAGTGAATGCTAAGGGGCTGTACCCCCTCTTCTTCAGTGTTATCACTGTTCAACGCAGCTCTTTCAGTCTGGATCACGCAAACCAGTTTGGTCATACTAATTACCTAGCTTCCCCCAGCTCCACTCCACTCTGGGGATTGCTGTAGGATTTGCCTTAAGGGGGAAGGGAAGGCAACCTGGTGCTGTGGTCAACTGTGAATTTCAAAGCTTGTTCATGACCTACATTTCACAAGCCCCAGTGAACACAAACCCCATAATGATTCCCTTCTGGTTCATTTAGGAGGGTGCAGAACCACATGTGAACCTCTCTGTGTCCCATTGCAGTCCACAGCATGGGAACAAGGTCCGGGCCTACAGAGAAGGTCCAGAAAGGAGGCCATCAGCCTTGTTGGGTGTGTGGGAGTATTTCTGTCATGACTCTTGCTACAGACAAAATGTTTCATGATCCTTGAAACCACACCACTTTCTGTTTTATTCAAAAACACGAGCAGGTGATATCAAATATCCTCTCTCTGCTCGGTGACTTTTGTCCAATATTTGATCTGTTAAGTGGTATATGCTGGGCACAGTTATTTCCAGGAAATACAATCCTGCAGCATCACACCTGGTCTGTGAGCTTGTGTATGTAGGTCCTAAAGTAAAGCAATTCACAGAATAGTAAGGGTTGGAAGGGACCCTCTGGAGATCATCTAGTCCAACCCTACTGCCAAAGCAGGTTCACCTAGGGCAGGTTACACAGGAACATGTCCAGGTGGGTTCTGAAAATCTCCAGAGAAGGAAACTTCACCTCTCTGGGCAGGCTGTTCCAGTGCTTCGTCACCTTCACAGTAAAGAAGTTTCTCCTCATGTTGAGGTGGAATTTCCTGTGTTCCTGTTTGTGCCCATTGCCCCTTGTCCTATCACTGGGCACCACTGAAAAGAGACTGGCCCCATCTTCCTGACACTCACCCTTCAGATACTTATAAATATTCACTGGCTATAACAATGAAATAAAAATGCCATTATTGTTTGTAAAACCTATTAATACACATGCAATGCCAGCCTGACACTGCCTCGGTGAAACTGATCTGAAATCAGTTGAAGAAAATAACATATTAACCATGCAGTTATAATGCCTCAGCCCAGAAACTTGTTATGTGGAGCTCTGACCAGGGGCACATTAGCAATTTCAAAGGTGGAGCTTTAAAAGCCTCCCATGTACCTACCCTCTCCTCAATTCAAAAGCCAATATAGATAAGCAGACACAGGGAAATGCATATAATTAGATGATCAATACCTTGATTACTGTTAATATTTATGGCTTGGCTTGTAGCAGAAACATAGGAGTTTTTTTGCAGTGATTCAGTGGAAGCAAGGGCACTGGGAAGACACTGAGAGCTATTCTGGGAAATGGTCAGCAGCCTCACTGTTGCCAGTCAAAGCCTGGAGAAGACCAGCTCTGATGCTCAGTCTGTTTCCCATAATTTGTGGTACCTTTCTCCCCTGACATGAGAGGATGCCCTTGTGCTCCAAGACTCACCAAAAACTGTTCGGGCAGGAACAGACTCCCTGTTAAGCCAGAAGGAGACCTGGGACAGGATGACCGTCATAATGCAGGGTAGGTAGGTCTGGATCACAAAGTACCCGATCTTCCTCTTGAGGTGGAAGTGTGTGGTCATGACGACATACTCTCCTGCAGAGACAGCCAGTTAGAGATGCTGAGTCACCGGTGTTTTCCAGGATGGGTCCAGCTAACCATCAATCCATCTCTAAATCACTAAAGATCTGTCCCGAACAAACCTTCAAGTTCTCAGATGAAACTGCAGCATGTGTCATTGTTACTAGCTGGCATGCCCTGGTGTCTTACAGTACTGCAGGCCACTCCAACAGTCATGTGAAGGAGGGATGCATGCTGCAGCACACTGTTGGCACTGACTTTGCACGTGCTGCAGACGCACACACAACTGCTGTGCCTGCCAGGCATGAACCCCAGTGTAGCCTGAGTGGTTTCCACATAGCGTTTGTCCTTCCAAAAACACTCGTCTGGAAACTTCTTTAATTCACTACAAAACAGTTGTGGGGCAAATGCAAATCAATGCCAGTAAACAACCAGGCAAGAGGCTTTCCCTGTTTCAGCCTAGGCACAAGATGCTTCTGGAGGTCCCTCTTGACCCAGCTCCCATCCCTTTTCTGCTGCAGCCCAGGGACCCAGGTTGTGGGTAAGATCCCTTAAGCCTAGAGAGACCTCAACAGGACAAAGGATTTTATCATCTTTGACAATCCTGAAAATATTCCATCTTTCCTCACTGTAACCATCTCAAAAATCAGGGAAAGCTCTGTTACTAAAGGTCTGGGCTGTAAACCAAAGAAGCAGCTGTCCCTATTTTCCATCAATGCCCTTTTCCTCCACTCAAAGCTTTGGATATTTTGTTGGATTATTGTGCTTTTTGTTGTAAGCATGGTTCTGCTAAATCATTACACACAAGAGCCTTCAGCAGCTTCCTTACCACTTTAGGTTATTCATCTGTACATTTTACTACAACTTAAGTGGAAAGATGGGCCAGATATGATGACATTTAGTTCCCTGGATTCCCCACATTTCCCCAAGGGAGGTGATATGCATTCTTACAGAAAGACATTATTAAAATCAAGTGCACCAGAGAGGAAATATCCTCAAATGAGAGAACTATTGGTGCATACAGAAGAAAAAAAAAGAAAGAGAGATGAGAGTCACACATGAGATAACAAAAGCTATTGGTACCTGGATTTATAGGCGAAGGGAGGAGCAGCAGATGGGAGAGAAAGATGATTAATATTGGTTATTAATCAGAGGAAAACATGTTTGGGATAATCTTCTATCAACTACGAAAATATTTGTGTAAGCAGATGCAGTGAAAATTACACTGATCACTATGTCGCATTTGCCTCCCCTGCCCACAATGCTCTCCAGAGGGACTAGAAAGAGATCCAAGACAAATAAACTCACATTACTAAGAACCAGCTGGGCAAGGTGAGGCAAAATTTCCACAAAACAGATCATTTTTAGATGCTTGAAATCAATTTTCTAGAGGGTAGGGGTGATAAGGATCTTTCAGTGGAAACCACTAAAAGCTAAACCCTTTACTGTCTCATGGTATCTGCTGCAGATGTCCCCATCCGTATTCTCCAACAGCACATGGCTTGGGAAGTACTGTGGTGTTCAATGCCCTGTTATGCCAGTTCAGCCATCATCATTTTATGCTGCCATCAGTTGCCTGATTACACAGGCCAATGCTGAACTCAGCAACATCCCCTCACAAGTCTTCTTTCAGACAGTCCTGACATAAGTTCCTGTGGGCCCAGCTCCTCTGCTGCCCACCGTGGTGCCAGCATCACCTGCTGGACACAACAGACAGAGATGGCTCCCTCAGCAGCCCCTCACGTGGAAGGACACCACCATGAGAGTTCAGCAAGGTGCAACCAGCACCAACAGAAGCCATACCCAACAAGAAGCTCCTCTGACTGATCGGCCCCTAGTTAATATAATCCTGGCCTCACCCACAACCCCAACCATAACCACCTGGCTGAGGGCGGAGCCACAGAGACACAGGTGGGCCAGGTTCTGCCTCTGGAACATGAAGCCAATAAGAAAAACAAAACATTCTGCTAGGTTGTGACTCATTCACGGGTCAGCTCCAACTTGGGGCCCACAGCTTAGGCCCTAGCACTTCATGCCCACAGGTACTGCCTCTATAATTATGCCAAATCCTGGCATTCAAAGTCCATGGGTTCATCTTGTCTGACAGTATGCTCAGTCCATGAATTGTATTATAGTCCCACAAGTACCTGTGCTAGATCGAACCATCTCTGTCCCAACAACGTGGCCCAGCAAGTCATACTGGTTCAGGCGAGAGCCACCCTTTGCTACTTCCACTGATTTATCCTTCCCCAGTGTCCAGGTGTAGATCACCTCCGTCTTTGTATAGGCATCTGTGGAGGAGAAAGAAGAATGAGGTTTGTGCTGCTGCCTGACCTAAAATATAGCAAAATTAGCCTGTAGCCAAATGAATCCTGCTGTGCACTCCTCAGAGCCACATGGCTGAGCACAGCCAAGCATGGACTGAGACCAAGGCAATTCAGCAACTGTTAAATGAGCAAAAGGGAGCTGCGGTTTCTGGAAGGAAGCTGGAAGAGGGGGCAGAGCACTGTTGTTGAGAGGAAACACTGTCCCCTTGGCATGCTGACTCTGCAAGGGCTGGCTCCAAGCAGAGACAAGACAGGAACACACCCAGACCTGCAATGTCAGGGACTGAGAAAGACATGCTGGCAGCAGCTGGTAAGAAAGACTAAAGGCAAATAGGGTTGAATTTTAGATTAAGGAGTGTCCTGGTTTGGCCAGGACAGGGTTAATTTTAGTGGAGCCAGGTTATTCTACACCATGCTGATGTCATGCCCCGGGGCTAGTTCCGGTGGGGGGGGCAGTTCCTGTTTGGCTGTTGTCTGGGTGAGCTCGCTCCCTCCCTGTTCTCTGTTATCAATCTTTTTGTATTGTTCCTTTATTACTGCTACTGCTGGGTTTCTTTGTTAACTGCAAATGCTTATTATATGTTGTTTTCTTATATAAATATGTATATATTAAACCTTCCTTATCTCAACTCAAAAAGGCACTTTTAAACCTTCTTTTTCTTTGTCCGTGACCCGCAGCAGAGGGAGGGGGTGGGGAGCGGCGGTTCAGCCACGTGGCTCAGCTACCCCGCAGCCACAGCTCTTACTAAACCAATACAAGGAGAAACAGTAAAAAAATCTTTACTGTAACTCAGAAGCAACTCTCTACAAGCTTTCAACTTTGAAGGTAGTGTGCCCTCCCACAAAGATGCGTCTTCCCCTGTATGATCCTGTGTTTCCCAGCCTTCTGGCCAATCCACCAGGCAGTGAGAGACGGCAGTGCTGAGGAAGCCTGTCCACACATTGCAAGAGAAAAAGCAGGCAAGTGCTGCTGGGCTGCTGCATGGGGTAGCACTGGGCTCAGGGCCAGGGCAGCCTTCCAGGAGCTTGCAAGTTCCCCTCTCTATCCCACCTGCCCAACTCACCATATGCAAACACCTCTCTCTAACACACACGATCACCATCACCTTCAGAAGCCTTTGTGACCAAATCCCTGCTTCTTCTCATAGCCACTCCCTTTCCCAACAGTGACTGCATGCTCTTCATTTTGCTGGTCCTATGGTATCTAGAAACTGAATCTAGAGTCTACTAGGAGCTACTTCTCCCCATAATGCCCAAGCTTTCTGCCATACCCACTCTGCACTAGTTCTATAGGCAAGAGCAAAGTTAAAACAAGATTTTAATTCATTTTTAACACTGGCTTCTCCTATTAAGACATTGAGGAATTCTTTGGCTGTGGTCAGGTCAAGCAATTGGTCAGGTCTACTACACAAATGTCTCAGCTCCTGCTTTGTGGAAGATTGTGTCCTGAGACAACCAGATTTCTCCAATCTTTCTAAAACAGCCACTGTTATCCCTGACCTGTAGGTTTTGGCAAACTTGTTAAATACTAAGCAGGCACTGTGCAAAGAGAAGGGAGTGGTTTTGATGATCAGCCAATGTTTCTCAGTACACCAGCGTGCTGCCTAAGCACTTCTGACACAGGCTGGCACCTCTCATCTGATGTGCAATACTCTGCTTTTCCAACCCCTCCATCCAGCTCTCAACATGCTTCTGGAGACCTCCATCTGCCTTCAGGCTTAGCTTTGTACAGCTCTGCCAATGATCTTCTGCCTTCATGGGCAGCACCTGCTGCTCTAGCAGCCATGGTTCACCCACTGCCACTCTCAGTCTGCAAAGTAAACTTGCCCACAGTTCCACTGCTGTCATCCTTAAAAATGCAGTTGTCTAGGTATCTGGTCATCTGGAACAGAAGTGTATCTGGTGTCACATAGGCATGGCTCTGTCTTCCCTCTTTGGGTGGCTTCCATGGTGGTACAGGAGGCCACTGATGAGCCATTCAGGTTGTGGGGATCACTGGAAGGTGGTCATGGAGGCAAATTTGACTATCCTTTGAACAGCACGTATCTGGCCCTGATGTTGGCCTTCAACTTACAAATCTGGCTCACTCTAAGCTTCTTGCAAATGAGCAGGTTTGAGCTGGCAATAGCTTTTTGGCGCAAACACTAGTTTAATCCTACTCCAACACAGGTGAGCTCAGATCTTATTCGAATGGGTGCTTTAGAAAGAGCAATACTATTATGTTTATTAGGGGCAGCATTCTGAGCTGCTTGTGTCAAAACCCTTATCATTCAAATCAGTAAAAACAGCCAGATGAACCTCAAAGGGTGTTCCAGCAGAAATATGCCTATTAATCTCTTTTCCTCACCAAGAAGCATTATAAGCAATTAGATGTGGAGTAATCTGCCTTCCTGCAAGTCTTGTAATAATCCCAGAGTTTAGGCCTGGGGTGTGAGATTTTATTTCCCTCCTCACAAAGTCAATTAACATCTTCTCTAAAGCTTGCTATTTTATAGGCCTTACTGATGTCTTGTAGCAATGAGTTCTACATTTAATTATGTGCTGCCTAAGAAATAACTTCATTTTAGTAATTTTGAATAATCCAGTTTCATGCATGCATATTGTCATGAGGCAGAGGAGCAGATGCACATGATAAACATGATTTCTTCTGGTGTCAATCCAACTTTTCAACTTTCTCCTTAGTTAGTTCCCAAATGGCTACAGGAAGGAAGTGTCACTTCAGAAAGGTTGTGAGTTTTCTGTTTCCTTAGAGTCCTGAACGGAGATTACTGGTGGGGTCTCATTCTTTAGTTGGAGGTGGGTGCCTCAACTCAAAAAGGCACTTTAAAACCTTTTTTTTTTCTTTCTCTGTCTGCGGCCCGCAGCAGAGGGGGGGGGCGGGGAGTAGCGGCGTGGCCACGTGGCTCGGCTATCCCACAGCCCCTGCCGCAGCTTTTACTAAACCAACACAGTTAGGAACAAAACCAAATGAAATTTAACTTGCACATGGGAGAGAAGAGGGAACTTGTTCCTAGGCAGGGTATGGGAATCCCAGGCAGATGAGCAGCTTCAAACCTGGGAGGCTGGGAGTAGCTTTCAACTTACCAGCAGCCTGCAAATCTTCCCTGATCAGGACCTTGGGTGTTGGGACTCTGATTTCCAGAGTTTCCAAGACTTTAACTTGAGAGCAGCCTGACTGACAGACTGAAGAGGAGCAAGGGGGTTTGTAAGCTCCATTGGAGCATGGAGCCAGAGCAACCAGAGTTTTCATGTTCTCCCCAGACTGGAAGGAGGGATGTAGGGATGCTGGACAGGACACCCAGCAACAGGCACTACTGCTATCTTCCCAAATCTGTCCGCCCCAGGATCCCCTTGTGATGAAGGAAAAGCATCTCTGAGTTTTCCACCAATGCCGGTTCTGCTGAGGCAGCACTGAAGAGGCAGCACTGACCACCAAAGGCAGGGAAGGCAAGGGAAGCTGCTCTTCCCACTTCCCTAATAAACTTACAGTAAAACTATAGGTGTCTAACCCATCCTGTGAGCCTGCGTTGACCACAGATTGGCTTGCTGCCCATTTCTGACAATGATAGGAATTGCATGTATGAGATACAAGAAATGAATTTTTGGTCACAGAATCATTAGCAATAATTGATAACACTGTTACTAAAATACTGGAAAACACTACCAACACAAAGGATTGTTCTTTAGCTCTGTACCCACCTCCTTGCAGAGGCTGATCAGGGTACTTACAGCTCCCAAATTTCAGCGGGCAAGCATGTACATCCATTGGGAAGTCCTCCAGGTGCATGGGGCACTCTGCATGAATCGTTAGCCTACAAGACAAAACACAGGGCATGATCAGAAACACATGGCTGTGGAGGCTCCCACACAGACCTTCTGCCATGGCACTCTTGCCCTACATCCATCAAAGGCAGCAAAGGCAATGTGTTCACTAACCTCTGGGTCTCTGGGCAGAAGGCCATCAGCTGTGGAGAGAACACAGAGCTGGTGACCTTTCCCATTGTATAAACTCAACCCTATTGACTGAGTTCATCTTTATCCACTCAGTGCAATCAGAAAATCTGTCACAGCCTAGGATTTTTGTTTGCTTACGTACTGTGCGCAAAGAGCTCATTAATGCCTGGGGCCAGGGGATATCTCATGGACCATGCTGTAAAGCAGAGGGAAAGGGCTTCTAGGGAACATGGCCTATTCTTTCCAGTGGTCTGCAAGGAGCTGAGGGCTGGCAGATTATTCAGTCAGGAAGCCACAGTGCTATTGGGCTTGTTGAACAAAGTCAGTTAGAGCTATGAAGTGGCAGGTATTGCACCTGGGTGCAACTCATCCCTGTGCATGTGGGGCACATCATCGCACATCCCCCACCTCCTTCCTTGCTGGTGGCACTGCAGAGGATGCTGTGGGCAGAAGCAAAACTGTGTGTGCTGGTGCTGTTTGGGGGTGTGCAGGACAATTTGCTTTATGCATCCACCAAATCCCAGTAGGATACCTCATCAGGAAGTAGTTTTGTGAGGGAGGCACAGCAATAAAAGCAGCGTGCTGCAGAACATGGGGACAGGAATAAAAGGATCTGTTATAAAAGGCTCTAAAAAACGTAGCTCTAACCTCGTATTCCTTCCTGAAGTACTGCAAAGCCTGCAGCCTAGAAGGGGGAGCCAAGACAGATGGCTTCCCAGGAGATGTCTAATACAATCTTCTATGAAGGAAACATTTGTAGAAAAAGGGACCCACTTCTGATGGCTTGGCAAAACAACAACTAAATCATGACAGGAGCAACAAATGGATGCAAAGGGCAAGCGCACAGACCTAAGGCTGAAGGTGGCTTGTGGAAAACTCAGGTCAAGAAGCGCAGTAGAAAGCTTCTATTGAAATATTTTCCTTCAGTGAGGGAAGTTATTCTTCACTGAAAATATTGAGGCTTAGTCAAATGCAAAACAAACCCTGAAAAAACCCTGATTTTGTTTGCTAAAAGTAAAGGGGAAAAAAGGAAAGAAGAGGAAAAAATAAAGTTTATTTCTTTCAGGTGGACAAACCTTAAAAGAATCTACAAGGAAAAAAAAGATTTTTTTTTTAAACTTGGCATGAAAAAAATGTGGTGGGCAAACACAAGCACTTCACAAATCGCTCTAAAACCCTCTGTGAGGGAAACAAAGCAGAATCTCCATGGCTGGGAGGTAGCAGGGGATCTGCGAGGCTGCAGCGGTGGTGGCTGCAGGCAGCACTGGTGCTGCAAGAGGCAGACAGCAGCGCAAGCGAGGGATGGAGAGCGGCAAATCCCCACACAGCTGCTCCGTGTCGGCTGTGAGAGCAGCTCAGGTTGGGTTGGAAACTCTCCACTGGCTGTAAATTTTTCTCTGCCAGGTGAGGAAATGAACTTTACCATTTCAGACCCAAGTCCAGTCTCACCTGCTTCTTTTATAGGTTCTGGGAAAGCTGGAATCCTCACAAGAGACAAGCAGAGGCATTAAATCAAGAGCAGAGTTGGAAGCTACAGTAACTTTGATGGGGCAGGGCCAAAACCCTCCTACGTGAACCAGAGTCCCTGCAGCACCCACAGCAGGGGTTTAAATCCCTGTTAACCCAACCTTTGGGAATGTCTGGGAGGTGAGGCATGTGATCCCTTTGCAGTTGGCACTGGGGTCACAGTGCTGCAGAGCAGATTGCACCACAGGGAAGTCTCTGGTTTATTCTTGTATGAGCTAGCAAAGGAAGGCAGTGAGTTTCCTGAAGACCTTCTGAATATAGTCCCACAACATTTCAGTGGTACCTCCCTGCTCCTTCATGCAACAGCAGCACATAATAATGTATTTCAGTGCCAGGTATCACTGCCCTGTCTCCACTGGGCATATCTGCCCCACTGTGCCCCAGGAGCTACCCCACAGGGAGGAAAAAACACTATAAAATCAAATCCTACAATCATAGAATCATAGACTGGTTTGGTTTGGGTTGGATGGGCCCTTAAAGATCATGTAGCTTCAACCCGCTGCCATGGGCAGGGACACCTTCCACTAGATCAGGTTGCTCAAAGCCCCATCCAGCCTGGCTTGAACACGTCCAGGGATGGAGCATCCACAACCTCCCTGAGCAACCTGTGCCAGTGTCTCACCACCCTCACACTGAGGAATTTCTTCCTTACTTCTAATCTAAATCTACCCTCTTTCAGTTTAAAGCCCCTGTAAAAAGTGCCTCTGCAGCTTTTTTGTAAGTCCCCTTTAGGTACTGGAAGGCTGCTATAAGGCCTCCTCAGACCCTTCTCTTNTCCTCAGACCCTTCTCTTCTCCATGGTGAACAACCCCAACTGCCTCAGCCTTTCTTCATAGGAAGAAGGGCTCCTACCCTCTGATCATCTTTGTGGCCCTACTCTGCACTCACTCCAACAGCCGTATTCTGCACTCACTCCAACAGGTC
>VZZY01019022.1:29874-57019 GCA_013400335.1 Eurystomus gularis | reverse complement strand
GATTCTATGGTTCTATGATTTATGCAGAGAAGGATAACTTCTGCAACTACAATAAGGTCTAGATCCTGCAAAGAGACACCTACTTTGCAATGTCAACAGGAATATGAACATTTTATGAGGATACGTAAGTGTCTGCAAGATTTGTGTCTCATGTAAGACAACATGTACCAATGCAGTAAGTTCTCATGTATGTATCTGGATTAAGGAAGAGCTGCTTCCTATAACAACTTCTATGAGTTCACGCTTTTCACTTTGATTACAATACCTCTAGCCTGTTCTGAAAACAGCCAAACTAGATGGACCGTCAGTATAGCATGAAAGGCCCTGAAACCTCAATCTCAGCAATTCACCAGAGACATGTCTCAGCTGAACAAAACACAGCACTTTAAATCTGGCAGAATTTACTGACAACTACTGAAACCAGCCCTGCCAAAATCGACAGCCCAAGAAGCAGCTGTATTTGTTAGCTAGAGTCACCCTTCTCAGCTTTATACTCAAGCTAATAAGGCATCTAAGTGCTTACATTAGAAATCTTTAATATTTCTGAACATGTTATCCTAAATAGGAACTGGCCCAAGACAGCCACAGAGCTAAGGACAAATAGTGTGCATTTTTGAAAAAAAAAAAAAAAAATCTTCAGCTGTTGAAACATTTATAAGTCTTGAGTAGCTATTTGAATCTGGCAAAACAAGGGCACCATGCATAATTCTCCCTAAATACACAGCTTCGGCAAAACACTAATTTATTCCCCCAAAGTAGCTTACTTTGAATAGGAAGTTTTTGCTGGAGAAGAATAATTTAATATATAGTAATTCACACTTCCCTAAAATTCTTCATTTCTGAGATGTTGGCAGAGATTTTTAAGAACTATATCTAAGAACGTAATTCAGTAGCATGGCAGTTGACCATCTTCAATAGCAGTTAGGCTCTTCTCAATACTCATTCCACTAAGAAAAGCACAGTACTGGAATTGTCTCATTCTAAACAGCACACGCATGCACAGCTTCCCACAGTCAGGCAGCAGGATTTGCACAGGGAGACAAAAGAATCAGCAAGTGTTCAACAAATTTTGGAGATTAAGAAAATTGTACTTATTTTAAAATTTCAATAGCAGCAGATGAGAGCCAGGTCAGGCTATTCAATCACAGTTCAGAAAATAAATTGCTTAATTTTCAAAAGCTTTCAGTATTCATTTAACTCTGCTCTCACTGAAGTCTGTGGGAACTGCTAACAGGTTTCAGTGCGAGAGTCAGACGAGCCTCGAGCAATTGGAGAAATCTGATCTTCAAACTCTGCCACCTTTGTCATTGCTCCATATATTATATTCACATACACGCATACATGGTGTTTTGTGCCTCCTATTCCCCTCTCCTAAAGCACACACATGAATGCACTCACAAACACAACAAGTGAAATGAAAATTTGAAGTACTCGCAATTTTTACCTGTATGAATTACTACCATTCAGGAAAAACAAAACCAAACCAAAACAAAAAGAAAAAACCCACAAAGCACAGTACACCAGTCTATTTCTACCATTTTGTCAGTAGTCCAGCAAACTTCAGAATTATGGATTTCAGAAAGCACATCTTTTAAGCTCTACATACATATCTGTCCCGCAACATTGTTCATAGTTCCGCAATTCGGGTATGTTCCAAGTGGCCTTTCCATAACCCAAAAGAGTGTGTCTGTTTTTAAAACAGGTCCAGTGCTGAGGAAGCTGCCAGGAAGGGTAAGCAGTTATATTTATGGATTCCAGCGCTGCTGCTGGGGTGAGACAGAATGTTTAGAATTAAGTCCCTATCATGACTGCCCACTGACTTGTCTTGTAGAATAAAAAAAGTCTATTCTCCTCCATGCTGGGATCCATGCTCAGCTCTCTGAATTTGAAAAGACATAAATAAAATTCTATATAAGTGTATCACAAGAGTTTCTGAAAAAAGGAAAATGCTGTGTGTAACAAGCAGGCACTTCTGTGAAAAATCCAAAATAGCTGACTCCACAGGATGTTATTGCTAGAGAATAAAACCATTGCCATATTACAATCCTTCACAGAAAAAGTGTTTTAAAAAAACCCATACATCTCAGGAAATCAGTATCTACTGACCACTCAAGGCAAATCTTCCAACCTCTCAACTCTTTCAAAACTTATAATACTTAAGAGATATGAGGAGCTCCGCGTGCCAAGCATTTCCTAGACTGGTTTGCTGGAGTCAGCATCTCAGAATAGGAGTTTCTGAAAACAGGTCCCTTTTCTGTCACTCTTCTGTACTGTGTCACACTTCTTAGGCAGTCTTCATCTCTCTGTTCTTTTCCCTATTACCCTCTGAGAACAGCACCACTCAGAATTGCTGCTCTCATCATTGAGACCCATGCTAGACCACCAGACTCCCCTACAGCATACACACTGACTTTCCCCAGTTCTGAGCTTACCCATGCACATGTAATAGCAAAGCCAGTAAACATGGAGATTTTGATGTTTCCACACACAGTTCTTTTTGAGAGAGCAGAAAAGCCTCACATATAAATAAACATGTAAAAATACACACCCATGCACCTGCACGCACGCACATACACACAGAAAAGGACATCAGAAATCCTACCCAGTTCCCGTTCCTGAATCTCTTTCTGGGCTCAGGTCTCATGGGTCAGTTGTCTCTTGACACATGCTTTTGAGTAGCCAATAAATTTTCTCTAATAGCTTCTGCTCATTTTTTCAAATGTGTTTTTCCCTTTTCCTCTCCAAATCTGTTGCTTGCCCATCTCAGGCTGCACAATGAATTTCCTTCCTTGCAGCTTTCCAGTTAAAGTCATTCATTCCCTCACTAAAGCATCCTTTGAAATGGTTTCTGTAATTTTTTTCTTTATAACCCCTAGTCATCTTTCTGCTGGTGTCCTTACAAGGGCCTCAGTCTTCAGCACATAATGGAAAATCAGGATTCATATATTTTATATACACAGATTATGGAAGTAATTTTTCAGTAATAACTTTCCAGTAATACTTTACAGTTCACAGTTTATTTCAGTTACCTTTACTTTGCACAGAAAATGGTTCAATGAAACACATTCTGCGACTATGTGCACACGCCTGGGTGCTGCCAGACTCCACTGTCAGACTCCACTACTCTAAGCAAAACCTGAAGGAAATGTAAAGTTTTCAAGTTTCTCCAGGACCATCATTTGTGTGACAGAACCTTTTATGTTAACTTCCAAACATTTCTTGCAAGCATTTAACGTTAATTTCGCTTACACAGGCAATATCCTGTTAAAGGCAGCAAAGGGAAGAGAATCAAAAGACCCTCTCTACACAGATTAAGCTTTGATTAATCCTGGGTAGTTCTTCAGAGGTTAGAAACTCAGCCAAACATGTGACTTTGAACTTAGAATTGTACAACAAGATTAAAAAAGAGGCATGATATGCTAATAAGAGAAAAGAGAAGATGTTAGAAGAGTGGAGTTTTTTTAAGGTCTAAAGCATTAGTTTCATTTAGGATTTCACAGGTCAATGTAACGTAGTATATGGGATAAATTCAATTTATTGCTAAGAGCAATTGGAGCTTAAAAGGCTACACTGACTTTTTTGATGCTGGATATCATATCTGAGGTAGATAAATTACTAATCATACTATGGGTAAGTAAACTGCAGCACAGAAGTTCGTGTTCTTGGCTGAAATCACACAGTACCAACCAAAGCCTACTTTAAAAAACATAAAGTACTTCACTTTGAAATTATTGTTGATGAAAATCAAGTACCTAATTATAATCAAGTAGTAACAAGTTAAGCTGTCACGTGAGAGTAAAAATGAGAAACACACTGAAACCTGCAAACTTGTTTTCTGGATGCAAGATATATGGGCTTGGAGTGCTTTCCAAATTATAAACTGTCATTAAAGCATTATCTAAAATCAGGAAATATATCTTACAGTATATTATTTGCCCAGTGCAGTCATCCTATCCTACAAAAGTAGGAGACATCCTTATGCACATCCTGCCGTGTTGTCACGCTTTTCCACCAGTTCATGCAAAACTTCATAATGAAAACTAGCAATTCTTTAAAACTATTACAATGTTTGTTCTTCGGGCATCAACCTTCACTATGGGCTCAATCCTGTAAGGTGCTGAGTGCCCTCAGTTGACATGTGACATTCACTTTGGCTTAAAAACTCATAAAATTTATTACAATGTCACATTTGACTGATAAATGCCTCAGGACAAGTCATAAATTTATTTAGGATAAATAAGAGCAAAAGGGAAAAAGCAAAATGTAACCGAAAATTGGTGTAGCTACTGACACATTGGGCACTAGCACCCTCTTTCATTTCACTGCACTGATGGAAAATGGCCTAAGAAATAAAAAGGAAGACAATAAGAGTCTTTCAGTGGAAAGTTCCATACTATGTAGTCATTTATTTCCTTCTGAGATTGCTAGACTGACAACAAAATCTCTTAAGTTGGTAAATATTAAGGGAAAGGAAGAATGTAATTTTTTTCTTTGACAGTTGTATAATATCTAGGTATAAAAGGAACAGTGGACACTGATATTTTTCATGACAAACTGTATGAACAGTGGAGAAGTCACATGTCTTTAATGCAAAGTGAAAAAAAGCAAGCTAGGTTATTTAGGAGTGGCAGAAAGGGTAGTTCTCTTACTTCAAAAAGAGTGCTTGCACATACTATGAACATGATTCAACCAACTACATTACATCCTGACATGTAAGACAATTTAGCAGGACTACTTCAGTGAACGTGACATCAGCATTTTTTTCATATTTCGGTCCTGAATTGTGTCATCTCTACAGACCAGAAAAATTAACTATTACTAACAAAGACTGTTTGCATACTAACATAATGAAATGGAAAAGAAGTCTCAGAAAGCTCATCCATAAAAAAAAAACATAGTACAGGCTAATTAATTTTCAAAGCTAAAAGGCATCATTAGATGATTTATCTGACCTCTTACATAACACAAACCTTAAAAAGTGACCTGGTTCTCCTTGTGCTAAGTCAAATGACAAAATACCACTGCCTGACTGCACATCTGCTCCACCTTCCTCAGAACTGTACTTCCATAGTTGTACAGAAAAATGTGTGCGACCAAAAAAGGGAAAAGGAAAGGTTTCAATCTAAAACAGCAGCATCTCCTCCTCTAACAGAAAACCACCATTTTTTTGGTACAAGCAGTTATTTTGCAGCCAGCACTAACTAGATCACTTATTATTGCAGCTAGTCCAATTTCTCATCCAAAACTCCAAGTGGTATCCAACATACGCTGAGAGCCCAAGGATACAAGAATTAGAGCTGTAGTGTCTGTAGCTCAGTGAGTCTTGTTATGCCGTATTTGGGGTTTGCTCCATTACAGAGAAACAGATTTACTGCAACTTGTGGACATTCATTCAAGCTTCAAGCAGCAGATAAGTCAGCCCAACCAATGATCCATTACAGTATTTATTATACTAACAGAATGATCTTTCAGTTATTGCTCCTGTGGATTTACTGACAGGAGGAGAGTAAAGAATGAAAAGCAGTGACAGGAGAACAAAGCTGACAAAAGGCCCGAGAGCAAATGTTGCCTCATGCTAATCATGAGGCCATAAATATGTGAGTATTTTTGGCTGGAGCAATTTTTATTGGTTAGCAAAAAGAGGATTTAAAAATATTTCTTCTTTCTCCATCCTAAGTTTCAGCAGTAGTCTAACTTCAGAATTTCAAGGCTGGTAAGCTTAAGTAGCTACGCCTGGCTCCTACCAAACTGACTTTATACAGACACGCAGGAAATATGCTGTTTAGTGGCTGAGGAGTGGGATAAATCACATGTCAAAAAAACACACCCCAAAACCATATATTATATGAGTCATAAATATGACTGATGAAACTGATTCAAATATATAATTAGGATGTGGGGGAGTTAACAATTAAATTATTATTTTTTAAAACTGTTAAGGATAAAATGCTGATGGAGTTCTATTAGTAAAATGGTTCTTCAGGAATAAAGAAGCTTTGAGAGCTGACATTAAATCAATTCAAGAACAGTAGTAATGGTAGGGAGTTTTAAGGTTTACACTTCAACTGCATTAGAGACTTCTGAAGAAACAAAAAAGAATTAAAAGTTTATTTCAAAATGCAGCAAAACTCATCTCCTCTAGCACTTCTATGATAAGCAGTACTGAAAGCTAACTTTCCCTTTTAGTATGACAGGTAGAATTGTCACTTAGACCATCAAGCCATTAAATCAGTTTTTAAAAAGTATTTTATAGATTCCACAACACTAGCATTCTAGAGAATTTTCCAGTGCCTTTTCAATCAAGAAAATCTGGCTAAAACTGCACTATCTGACCTTCCGATTAATGGCCCTGACTCTTGCCTGTCATACTAGCGCAGAGTTTGGGGAATAGTTAGGATTCATCTGGAAGCAATATAATTTCTGCCTTTGTCTTTCCTTTCTGGACGCTAATGGCTTTTAGTCAGTCCTCTTCACTCAACGTGTGACACATATAGCCATTCTATTTTAGTTGTCCATTACCTTCAAGCGTTATGACAAGAACAAAGCAACTTCTTAAAGAAGTTGAGTTCAGCTATATGTATTAAATTTCTACAAATCCTTTGCTTATAAGGTGCTGTTTTCAATTGTCACTAATTGGGTTCAAGAGTATCTATTACTAATTAAAAGAGGTTGCTTACACAGATGTAAAAGGTGATAAGGCCTGTGGACTCAGTGTTACTGCACAGTTTCTCTGCATTTCTGTCTGATGATTTTTTTTTCTTCAAGTTATCTAATTTTTTAAGCAAGGCTGTGGAAAAAAAATCAACAACCAGAAAGCTACAGTTAGTGGTCTAAAGTCTAAGGCCTGAGCACGGTACTTTATATTGCTTCCTTGAGATCATGCAAAGTACAAACTATAAATAGCATTCATAAGCAGAAAGTAATACAGACATATCTACGGATACTTACAGGATCACTGATATAAACTACTAGGGGAAATAGATTCTGTTAGGAAAAGTGAGACCTGTAGTCCTACAAGCTTTTAAAATAATATTTCTGCTCTTTAAATATTTGCCGCTGAGCTGCAAATAAAACATCTATGAGGTTGTGAAAATAACAAGCATTGGATAGCTTTTAGAAATATGTTTGACGGTATTAACATTTTACTCAGTGGTACCAACCTGACATTTGGCCAATGTCTGTATTGAGATTGCATGACAAAGCATTTCAATTCCATTTCTATTCCTCTCACTGTTTTAAAGAAACAAGAAATCTCCCATCTCTCATTATTAGCATACCAATGACAGGAAGTCTCTAGGAATTGCTGAGAGGTTTGAGAAGCTCAGCTATTCGTCTTGGAGCTTCTCTAGCCAGGCAAGACAATAAGGTTCCATTTGAATTTAGGTGTCATTTAGGTCTATGGAGCAACAGTGTTTTATTCTTCCCAACTGTATTGTTGTGTGATTTGGCTCTTGTTGAAGTTAACAGCAATCTGTCTCTTCCCTAGCCAAATCTTCCTGGGATCAGCCATGCCTGCAAAATACCTGCAGTCATGCTGTTCTGGGTTCCCCAAAGACACAATATTCTATCCTAAGCCGTGGGCACACAGACAGAGCCTAAAAGCAAAGGGGGCACACTTATCTTCTACCTGAAGCTGCATTTCGCATTGTCTTTTTAGGACACAGTGGGTTGTACTGCCTGATACTTCCAGATGTACCTAAGCCACCTTCTTTGGTTTCTCGCCTTGGGCCAGACCAAGAGTAATGAGGCAGCCATGTTGCTGTCTCCATGACATCTTTTCTTCCGTTCCCAAAACCCTAAAAACACCAAAGACCTCACTTCAGCTGAGTAAATCAATGCTGAGCTCAGCTTCAGCTGAGCAAGACAACTAATAAAACAAACTGTGCTCATAAATAATGTGAAACCTTGACAACAAGAAGGTATTTTACCAGTCAGAACTATCCAGTCATACTGCAGTATCCCAAACAGAAGTGACACCTTTCATTAAGACACTAAATCTACAGTTCACACGGTATGCTTTTAAACTCCTATCACTTTCAAACCACATACCCACTGCACTTGAAACAGGATGATTCTACACTAGTTCTCGACCAGACAACAAGCAACATTCAAAAGATGCCTTATTTCAGAAGAAGGCTAATCCTATATGTAACAACTTTTGTGTTGTGCTATATTTTCTCCCTATTCTTTCTTGTCAGCCCTTCATCGGAACACCTCCCCACAGAGGTTGACAGGCAGTGCAGCAGTATAGCGTTAGTTCTGCTGTTCAATGAACAACCATCTCCTTCGGATGTGTGCGTCTCATGACACATTCAAGAAGAAGTGCCTAATTATTCCCCGAGGGCTGTCCTTTCTTTCTCCATCCTCTCAGATTTTAAGAAAACCCAATCATCACTGGGATACAGAAGGAACCATCAGATGAGGAAGTATCAACAGGAAGAACCTGTTCTCTCTGATCCCAAGACTTCTCTGCTAATCTGAATCCAACGGATCAAAGAAAATTGCTGGATACATTTCAGGAAAAGCCCTGCACTCAACTGTACAAAGCCAACTTCTGTCTGTTCAGCTGTGCAGTGCAAAGCTGGTGGTGGAAGTGGGGATAGGATAGTGGTGCCTGTGATAAAAGACAGTGGACAAAAAACCCCAAATTGTCACATATCCACTGCACTGCCAGGCCACCCAAAGCACTCAACATCATATAGGCTGATATCCCAGGTGCTCTGAAGTCAGAGGAATGGTAGGTATAAGATTCTACAGAATCTTCTATGCCAGTTACGTGTCATTATGAATACAATTTTTAAAGTAAATTTGGAATTACAGGCAAACAAAACACGTAAATTGCTCTGTACAACCAGCTACAAAGCAATGCGTTTCTATCCTCTTCCTGAGGATAAAACTTGCTAGAGTATTTATTTTCACCTGCAAAACCATATGGCAATGTTGCAGTCTAACATAAACTAATCACACAGGCTAACAAGAGGTAAGGTTAAAGTCACAGAGTAAGGTGTAGCAAACAAAAAAAGAATCAGCATGAAGCTCTATAGCGGCTGCAGAGTCCCCATGGATTCTTACTGCTCAACTTACTTCTTCACTCCTACTTGACAGCAACCCACTCAGAGCTATCATCACCTGAATCATGCTGGCACCTGCTTTTCCCAGGGTACTGCCTGCCTCTCCCTCTGTCCCACCCCCTCCAGCAGCTCGCTGCCACCTCAGCAAGGTTTAGCTTACCCATGCCCACATAATTCAGACTTGCTAAAGCAAGACTATATGTAATTGTCTACCTAATCACAACTAGCTCCATTGCCTGCAAAAAGCTAAGACTTGGCACTATTCGTCCAGCTTGTTTTTGTTGATGTTGAAAAACCTGTAACATATATTTCCAGCTTGAACAACATAACAAGTATCTATGTAAGAATTTGAAAATGCACAATATTTTCAAGTTTCCATTTCTTAAATGTAGGACAGAATCAACCCCCTATTATCACCCCGCTTTCATCTTTACATGGTGAGACTATGTAGCGCATGAAACTATTATATTCAGAGAGAATGCAGCTGTGTGATAATGTGAGCTTTGTCTTCCAGTGCAAAATAATTTTTTACTGACATGTGTGTCTTAGGACCCATAACACTGAGACATCTGAAAATAGTGACTCATTTTAAACATTTCATTCAAACATCTGCACTAAGGAGAATTTACAAAGAAAGAGACATTGGTCTGATCCTACAACTTCACTGCTTTGTGCAGCCTACAATGCTTCGTACTTCCTCCAGCACAGAGTCACTGACAAGAGATTATACTAGAGGCTACTTCTTTTTCTGTATGTTGCCAGACAATTTCCATTTTTTATATAAACCTAAATTTCAAGGTAAAAGCCATTTCATTCTTAGTCACATGCTTAAATGCTTTTAAAAAAAATCCAGCCATTAAATATATGAAAAGGAATTGTTAAAAAACCCCGAGCTCAAACCAAAGACCCCAAGGGTATGTGCATGTGTTGGGCTGGGGGTATTAAAAATGCAATGATGCTACAGGGCATTTTTTAAAGCAAAATGCTTTCACATATGCCTTCAGAACTACATGCTTGTGTATGTCTATGCCCATATAGACACACACACTGAAATTAAGGCAACTTGCCCTCATCTGCTCTGGTGCAGCTCTTCCTGATACCATAATTGCGGTCATGTAGTAGAAGGAAAACGCACTAGTTAGGTCACATAAGAGAAGGAAATCATGCTAGCAGAGATGGATGACTCCTGTTCAGATGATTTGGGAAAGCAAGGGATAAATAGAGAGGTGAATTACAGTGTAATGACAGAAATCAGTTTTTATGTGAAAAATCAGATGATGGATTTATGACACGAGTATTGCCCCAAATCACTCTGTAACACCAGAAGGCAGCTACATTATAGGCTGGAGAAGAAGATATTTGTAGGGATAGTCATTGATACTAAATGCAGAGAGGAGAAATAAGACAAGGAAATGGAAAGACAATATAGGAGACAAGCCTTAGAAAATATATACACCAAGCTGATGACAGAACTAGCTTGGTTACCAGCTTTAGCACAAAATGTTGGACAATATAAGGTAAAACCAAAATTTGTTAAGACATTTTCCTCATCTACTAAAAACTAACAAAACCATAGATGGGGACACCATTCAAAGTAAGCAGTATCAGCTGGACAGACAATGAAACCTCTTGTTCTGGTATCATACAACATCTTACCATAAACGTTCCTAACAGTGTAGTATATCATGAAATATGTGGTGCAAGAAAAGCTCAATGGAACAACAACAAGGTTTTCTATATCCTAACTGTGACTAAACAAATAGCTGGTAGCGTTTCCTTCTGATTAGATGGTGTCTGCATAAATTAAAGAATCATAATTATGTCAGGAACTACACATTAATGAAACTGATTTTAATACATCATGAAGTATATTGGTACTGTTTACTATGCATCAAGGTACCTAAAAACTCTGCTTACTCTTGTTTTGCTCCCAGCACGCAGTGTATATTAACCTGTCCAACTTCACACAGTAACCAATTGTGACTATTACAATCCATATAATTTATCAGATTTTTAAAAAAAATTAATCTAAGCAACACCTTTCCATATGGCCAATTAGTGAAGTCATAAAATGCAGCAAATATATGATGCTGTATTGAACATCTGTGCTGGTTATCCTATGGGAATTTTTAATAAAGGACCAAACAGCATATTGATGTTAATTCTATGTTACCGGGACTTTAAATAAAAAACTAAAATAAATAGCATCCATTAAACTGATCATACTGTTGTAACTCAAATTGTGTTTATTATGCTAATGGAACATGAAATTAAGAAAAAGACCTTTATGCCAGTGGAATTAATTAATGAGCTTTATGAAGGCATTGGGATGTAATTTATTTCTAGATAAGTAAGTCTAATTTGCAGTTCCATGGGTCTCTGCAATGCTGATTGTAATAGTTATTCCTGCAGATGTGCTGCTCACAGCATGTCTTTCCATTAGAACTGAACACCTCATTATATAAACTGTACCTAATTAAACATAATACAGTGGTGACTTGTTAAACTGGCCTTTTTAAGTCAGCAGCTGCCTAAGCTAATAATACTGTACACAAGATTTATATCATCTCCCATATAATACTGATATTAAAATATACTGCCCATGGGATTGACAACTAATTTACCAGTATGTAACAGGTACACTTCAGATTCTGCAATGGACATTAAAGACTACTAGTCTATAAAAATAAACCGAATTAAAGTCTATTTGGAGTTCTAAATAATTATTAAAGTTTTTTAATAACTGTTCTTTGAACGGGTTGCTTTAAGAACCATAATCAGAGAATAACACTTTTCTTATGTTCTTTCTGCGTATCTGATGGGGTGTTTTTCTTACGTGGTCTGAATTATTACAATATTTGAACACAACTCAGTAGTGCAGACACACAGAAAGTGTGCACATGTGTACACACACATGTGCAGACAGTGCCAAGACAGACATGGCTATTTCTTTAACTTTGCAAGTCTGATTCTGTGACTATTCTGTACATGTCCTCCATTCTACCAAAGTGTATACAGATGTCATATTCAAAATATGACAGTCTTTCCCCATGAAGTCTGACTATTTTGGTCAGAAAATGAGACAGTTAGAAAACACATTGAGAACAGATTGACTCTCTCATGAGGTAAGATAGGAATATTTGAAAACTACAGAAGAGTATTTTGGATAAACAATGTTTGATGATGAAAACTTGACATTCTGTATACACCCTGTGGTTTAAGGCTTGTTTTCTGTTTCTTCTGCAGAAGGAGAATCAACTGCCACTTTATGTTCTAATGTGGAGTCGCATTACTTTTGTTCTCATTTTGGCAGTCTCTGTATGAAATAGATAGGTTTTTCTCACAGGTGTATGAGTAGAACAATGTGGCTATAGCCCTTTTCTCCTCAGAAGCCCGTGATTCTTCCCATCCTCCTTTCTCAAGTATGCACAACTGACTCATCTTGTACTAGCTCTTGCTCTATCCCACAGCTGAACCATCTGAAGACGCGCGTAGCCCTGCATATTGCTGCCACCTCGCTTCTGAATGAAGAAAATGAGGTTCAAATCTAAACGTCTTTTCACATACGCCATTCTGACCAAAAAATTTCAAAATATGCATAAATTCAAAGACTTGTGTCCATTGATGTCCATCATCAAGACTGAAGTTCAAAGTTCAGATATGCCAACATGTTTCCTCAGTAAAGACTTAAAGTTCCTGACAACGTTCACTCTCTTGCACAACCTTTTCTTGCACAAAGAAGTTAGAAAACACACAAAAAAGGAAATGCAGTCATTTTACTTAAGTTCATCACTTTGTTTGGCTTATCTCTTGGGAAGTTTTGGAGGAAAAGATTCAGAATCAGAACAGATTTGCTCTGAGCCACTTCCACTGTCTTACTGAACACGTAACAAAATGGCAGTGTTCTTAAATCAACCATTGCTTTATCTTTGTTTTCAGTAAGCTGTGATAATCGAACCGCAATCCTCTTCTGAAGACTACTGCTCTGATAGCAACCTCTGTCACTCTCATAAACCTTAATATCTGCAGTGTCATCCTTTACTTTTAAGATTTCTTAGTAAAGACAGTCAGACAGTCATTCTCCACTTCTTGCCAGAATCCCTCTATCATTCTGGACTGTTGTGTGAAACACATAAATCACTGCAAATTAAGGTAAAATTATAGTTTGTGCTAGAGTTACAGATTCAGATAAAAGAGATCTAACCTGTCTTAAAGGATGTGCATCAAGTAACAAAAACATGCACAATTTAACTTCATTGGCAGCAAATGAAGAGCAGGTTTCCAGACTGAAACAGCTTGTACACAACTAGCTTATCCCACCAACAAAAGGGAGCTCTTGGGGTAGAGCTGACAGCATGCTTGAAAGGAGTACGGCATTCCGAGAGAAAGAATTAAAACAGGTATTTGCATGGGAACCTGTGATTAGAAGCAAAGCCTGTACGGGAAATAATTTCAGATGTAGAAATGGTTCCATAATCACTCTGTTTGAACTCTTTCTTTACCAAGGCTGCATTTTAATTTCCTGGATGTCACCATTTACTTCACACTTTCAAAAGAGAGTCCTCCCAACTATCATCTGAAGTATTTAATTCTTGCTTGGGATCTTTATTGTGAAATCTTTTATTATAAAATCCCTGTACTAAAACTACTATCTTTAAAATGAAGGATACTGTTCCAATTCAAAAACAGAGCTCTTTTTTTCATAGAAGCCCCATTTAAATTGCTTTACTATCTCTCGGTAATCAAATATGAAATGTAACAGAACAGCAACATAACTTGCTGTGAAAGTAAAATTTAGCAGAATCAATCAACAATAAGAAGAAAATAGGAGCTCATGAGCACCATGGGTCCATTACAATTATTATTTTTAATTAAAGTATTCCAGATACACATTAATTTTCTTTGCTCACTACTTTCATTGTTTGACTTGCCTTGAAATGGGAACTATGAGCACTTTGAAAAATGGGTTGAAAGACTCTCTTGTTTCACAACAGATTGAGTAGTTACTTTTCCATCCTCTGCCAAAATGCATTTTAGTTACTTATCACAGCTAAACTCCTCCATGACTCACCACAGACACCCTTTGCCTCTTAAAGCAACAGAAAACAAGGGAAGCATTTTCTCTATACCTCCATTAATGAAAGCAGAGAAATCTCACCAAAGGTTTAAAGGGATCTAATGAGCCAGCCATGTACTGGGTCTTGCATTTGAAAAGCACTTTCAAAAGTGATGTTATCTGAAAATTAATCTTTACTAGTGTCTCCAAAAAGAAAAGAAAAATCCTGACACTCTGCTCCCCAACTGCATATTGAATTAAAAAATATTGAAGATAAACAAAAGACAGATGGAATAAAATACAGAATTATTTAACAAGACCAATAGAAGGTTTGTGCATTTAATTCAAATTTCAACTATTTTATAGAAGCATTTAACAGTTTCTTACTCTGCCTGGGTCAGATGAAAAAAAAAAAATTCTAAATACAAGAAGAAGGGTGGTTTTGCAAGCCTGCTGGTGTGCCCGAGTTTTCCAAGGTCACTTACAGTTTCAGGAAGTCAATGCAATTGAAAGAAATATCCAGATAACTTGATGCTTACACTAGCTGAGCTTCTAAAACCTTTCTCAGAAAGTGACACACAACTGGTCTGATCTCACAGGTGCCTGAGAAAACTGGCTTGAAAGTTATACTGCTTATTTAACTTACTTCTTTTACAGTTAAGTGGTACTATACACACAAGTAGTTATCCTGGAAGCATAAAAAAGATCCTAGACCATCACTTCTAGATGATCTTCAACCTCCTTGGGAGATGAAGGAGGCCAAACAATTGGGATCAACCCAACAAAGTCTCTCAGGAACACTTCTCCCTAGAGGAAACTAAAAATATGCAGGAATACGATGAGTGGGGGGAAAGTATTTTGTATTAAAGACCTCACAAAAAGACAGTTATTATTTCAGCCAATTGCTGCTACTATAGAGTAGAAAGAAGCTGTTGGATGAAGGAAAATGTTATGAAATTACACATATTTTTCCTTTCAAACCAAATGCAGAATCTTATTTCCACTGCACTGGTAAAGACTTTATTCTAAAACTTTAATCCTCTTCCTGGAATTCTTCAATATATATAAAAATACCTTTAAAAAACTGTTAAGCTACCATCAACTGAAAAATTAGTATCACATTTTGAATTGGGGCAATTGCAGGAGACATAACCAGCACCTTCTTCCAAATAATTCTACAAAACCTGTTCCTGGGTGAAGCAAAACTCTTAAGCACCTGTGAGTGAAGCAAAACCTCCACACTCAAGGCAACAGAAAACGAGAAGTGCTCCATTCACTAATGCCTTGCACTACCACTTCTTCAACAGGACAGTCATTTTTTGAAATCCTGAAAAATAATGAAGCTTTTTAAATTCTAATGACTTGGAAGACAAAGAGAAAGTATATGCATGCTATTTTGAGTTCATTTTGTTGCCAGAACTTGGCTATTCTAATACTTGGAGGTCACACAAACACCTTGCCAGAACAGAATTGACAGGTTTGTTAATTGCTAACAAAGTTACAGCTCTAATATCTTTTCAGTTATAACAATATTTTCGTGATTTGAGGGGTCAGTCTGCATTCCCTGTGCGCTTACCACAAAGAACACTAATGAAACGTTGTGACTAGAATTCAGACAGTCGTTTCTCTCCCATCAAGGACAGAAATCTCCTCTGACTTAAATGTAAACAGAATCAGGCCCTTCATGTGCGTATTAAATAAAGCAGACACTTCTGTCTCAATCTTTTCTGAATACATGCTTTTGATGCCACAAAGGAGATAAGATGATCTGATAAAAGTCAGAGATGAAAGTATATTATTATCTATACTATCTCCATTATAAGATATAAAAAACTCTGTAGTGTCTGTATGTATTACCATAAGCTACAGCGAAAGTTGACCTGGTTTCTAGAGGACACTTTTTAAAGTATGATGCTGCAGCAATTTTTGATTACATACTTTGCTACAACATTTCTCATGCCACTGAAGATTAGATATGTCTGCAAAACATAATAAAAATACAGCACCAGAATTTTATCTTATCCTTTGGCCACTGGCTATGAAGTAAATGTTTCAATACTGTTTTCTATATAAATATGAATCAGTAAGACTTTTCCTCAACAGTTTTTTTAAAGACAGACATCATTATTATTGTCATTGTCACTAACAACAAGAATTACTACTTTTTAATTGCATGTTCTCTTTCCCCCCTCTCAGAGGAGTCTCCAACATAGAATTCCTCTACAATGTATTTTAAAAGCACTGGCATTTTGAGTTAGATTTCTCTAACTTCAGAAGCAAATTCTCATAGTAGCAAGGTGAAAAACAGAAAAAAAATCCCCAGAAGAAAGCACAACTTCCCAGTGAAGGAAGTGCCTCTGTTCAGTAGGTCACCAGTCTGCAGGGAGTGACAGAATGGGGGGGGGGTTTGCACTCCCAGCAGGCCTTTGTGGATAAGAAGGTAGTTCTCATTCAGATGGTGCCGCAGGAGACACATGGGGTTGGGTAAGCCCAGTACAATCAGGTGACATTGTTTTCAAGGCCTGGAACACACTTCACTGAATTGCATTTTAATACCTTAGGAACCACATTGGAGTAGTACTGTAAGACCGCAGTTAGATGTGTGGTGTGCTCTGGAGCATTTAAACTCCATAGGGAAGAGCTTACACAAGGTGGGAAAGAAAGGTATGTTATCGACTTTATAAACACGGAATAAAGTCAGAAATTATTTTGGCAGAAAGCTAGTGGATGATGACCCTGTGTGAAGAATCCCAGGCCAACTGGATCCCAAGATAAAATTTCTCCTTGCCTAACACCTGGCCTGCATCAGTTACTGGAAGACACACCATAACACTCAACAGTGCTGGTGTTAGCAAAGTTATTATTCCTGAAACTGAGAGCATCACAAATTCAACACATAACTTAAGGGAAAGACAGTTAGTGGGAAAAGGTAAGAGAAAAAAAAATGCAAAGATGCCTTTGATTCCTCCTTTCTTTCCATAACGAGCCAGATTCTCCGCTGACGCATGGCCTCATCTTTTCCATTCATACCTGTTGAGCAGGGCTACGAATAAACCTGTAGACCCAGCCTTAGTACTTGCCAGATCTATACAAGCACATAATGTGGGAAAAGCTCATAGCACTGCCCATATTTCTACCTTCTGCCCAACCATACCACCACTTCATCCACCTGTGAGCTACATATTTGCTCCAGTCACCAATTTAGTTGTCAGCCTTAATGACTGTATCTTTGTACAAAAGCTCAGTTAAATATAGAACCACACACAGAAATTCTGACCTCTGGTGAGAAAAAAAGAATGCATATTTGTGCCCCTTTTAGCTTTTACTCATTTCCCACCAAATCCCTTTATATTTTTTCTGACTTACTCCAAATTTTCAACTTTTGAATAACTACATTTGCAGCTCTGCTAATTTTGCTGCTCTGGGAACAGAGCAAAATCTGGCTGCCACAACTGTGGCTCCTTTGTGTTCAAAACTGCATCACTTATGTATTTAAAAATACATATGATATTTATAAAACCTACTCAAAACATTACCAAATTGTCCCATTTTCATGTTTTCATGACAATTTATATGTTTTCCATATGGGCAAGTGCTGACAATATGATACAAGCTTAATGGAACAAATTGTGGTTTCTCTTTATTGTCTTGGCATCAAAAATCTACACTTGCATAAAAATAACTCTCTCCACTATTTTCCAGGGATGATTTTTCATTAATTCAATATTAAGTGCTGCTCTCTCTCCCTCATTTTAGTTAAAATGTGCCAGAAATTTTCACTGCTCACTTCACCACTGTTTCTGGAGCATTACAAATGTATTGAAAAAAGCGGCTGATATCCAGAGAGTACAGAATGATTCAGATGAGTTTTCTATAAGCTGCTGCGAGCTCCATAAAACACCCAGGTTTGGGAGGGGAGCAGAAAGGTGCCTCACTCTTTCTATCCACAAGCAGACAGAATTAATCCCTTCTACACTGCCCTTCTACTTCTGTTTTCTCCCTCCAACTTCCCAGAAGCTGGAAGAGTTAATGCCTGCAAGCATTAGAAGACTGTGCTAAGAGACTAAAGCTGAAAAACCTGTGAGTAAAGTATTTCCTTAAAAGTTCTCAAAGACTCTAAAGTGGCACTGAAAAGAGCTATTATTCCTATACTCCAACAGTATATGTACTTCAGCCATCTCCATCTAGTGTCTGCTGCCTCCCTCTCCATACCCTAACTGCAGGGCTGTCCTTTCCTTGTACCTCCAATTACTGCAGTCCTAATGTAGAAAAAGCTTTCCCTGACCTGAATCTCCTTGGTAGGCAGTCAGATGAACTAGCTTTCTCTTCATTTAATCTAGCTCTTACATACGCTTCACAACATGACAGGCATGTCAAATGAGCCATCCGCCAGGCCAGCGACAGCAGTTTCTGGGGCATAAGAGAGGCAGCTGATGCAGAGGAGATTGTTGGAGAGAGTCAGGAGGACAGGAAGCCATAGGTAGTATCATGAGTGCCCTGCTGAAAATTGACAGCTTAATGGGTATGATACTGCCAGTTACTTTATGTACTTCAAGTCTTGGTCTTGAATAATATACCTACTACTGAGAAGTTAAAGTAGAAAATAGATTTTGCCAGAGTTAATAACAAAGGCTAATGCTATAGAAATTGTTGGTAATAGGCACCACCTCAGACACAGTCTAAAACATTTTACTTCCTAAGAGCTGAATGTTGATACCGTGCAGATTGAACAAAACCAAGTTAATTCATCCACAAAAAAAGCAACTGCTATCATTCACAAACCTTCTTCTGCACAGCCTCTCTCTAGGATAGACATCGGGCAGGCTGTTTAAGAAGCAGGCTTAAAAGATAGCTGGGAATTTGTGAACAAGCTTCCTATTAACTAACCAGAGATATGCAGCCACCAATTGGTGCTTCCTCCTACGAGGAGAAGAAAGCAGCACTTCCACCAACTGTTTTCTTTGGAGGTGACTCGCCTCAGTGACACTACTGCCCCTAGACATGCATACACTTCCATTTGTAACTCCCACGTCTGAGGGGAAAAAATCTGCAGCGAGCGCTAGAAAAGGGCAAGGATTGTCACTTCCTTTTTTTACCAAGGCTTTTTGATCAGTTATGTGGGAAATGCACTTCAGGACAGTCTAACTGCCTTCAGTACACGGCATCATCCCATGCTCACAGCACACCGACACTTCCATGAATGTAAACAGGAGCGCAGCCTCAGCAGAAGTGTCCATTGTTGGCATTCTGCAACTTATTGTATTTGCTTTATTCTGACTCATGTTTTCTTCACCCATTATCTTTATTTTCCTCACTTCATTGCATTTCCTTTAAAAGAGCTTGTAGCTGAGGTCTAAGAAAGTTCAAGTAATAATTACTTTCATCTTTTTCTTTAGCAGGTTTTTTAAGGGTAGATCTCTCAACGGCATTTATAAGATAGGCATTAATAGCAAACAAAATGAGCTTCAGAGCAGAGAAACAGAACCTAACAACAACTTCTCATGTTCTCCTTCTGGATTGTTTTCAAATATTAGGTACAGCACGCTTATGTAGTTTCATTAGGACAAATTCTCTGCTTGCTTATGATCTCATCCTTTGCAAAACTGTCACGCTCATAGTGCTGAAGAGACTATAAATCAATCTGATGCTCACGCATAGTGTCGAATCTCTCTCACCAATTAAGCAGAGTTTTGGAAAAGCTCTGGATCCAAAAGTTCACATGATGAAAATTTTGGCACAGAGCTGAATATTCTCTATTAAGATGCACTACACAGAGTAGTAAGCTATATTCTGCAGTGGTTCATTTATCACCTAAGCAGAGCCTTAATTAAAGTCAGATGTGTTCCCCTTACGTGTCAATAGCTTGGATTTCAAGCAACTCATTGCGCAGTAACAGGGAGAAAGTTTGCAGACAGGAAACTACTGAGTCTATTCTGTGAAATATAATAGAATTACTCAAATTAGGTTAACTTCCTGGAAGCTGTACAATGGAATCTGCTGCTATCACCACCTATAGCCTGAAGTCTTCATACTTAACAAAACTGCCCATTTTGATCAAACAGTAAGTTCCATCAGGCTATGGACGATTCTTGCTTTTTCATGTGGTATCAAAATCTACATATTTTGATTCTGAGTTTTCACTTCAGCTCTTCATGATCAAAGTGATTTAATATTCACCAAAATCATTAATCAAATAATAATTTTGAAAATAGTGTTGCAATGAGATGAAATGGTACAGAATATTGGCCATTGCACAAACACGTTCCGACAGAATTTTGGTGCCTGGGTGGACAAACAGGATTTTTTCTTTATAAGGAAATTAACAAGTAGAAGAAATCTGTGCACGGGGAAAATGAAAACAGCTATTTTTTGCTGTTTCTCACAGCTAAATTAACAGTGCTAACACTCCCAGGGTAGCCTGACCTATGAACTACAGTGAATGGAGTTCCTCACTTTTCACAAACCATTTGAAAATGAGTTTTTCCACATTATTAATCATACATTTACATCAGTTCCAGTTACATCATAAGCTTCAAATGTTCTTTTTCTTTTGGCACTTCTCTGCATTTCACCCTTAAAACTTGCTTTGCAGTTAAAACACGCACACCAAAAACTACTGATATATATAGTCACCAACTTATATGCCATTTGCTACACATTTTATATGTATTTATACATTTATATATGTATATGTATTAAAACACCAGACAATATACATATTTTCAGAAATCATAACAACGTGAATAATATCACATATGATAATGGTCACATCACTTCAATTCTTACCAGAAATTCAACAGTTTTCTCTGCTGGACAGAAGGGCTTGGCCAGCTCTGCTAATGGAAAATAAGCCAGAAGAAAATGCCAGGTTTTAAAAAAATCCCTACAGAAAGACTCCCAAGAGTCTAAAGGACACACTATGCTTACTACATGATTTGGAATTTAAACCAACCCCTTCTGACTATTTTCTTTCAACAGATGTATTTGAGGTGTACAAACACTGAAAGTCTAGACTCCTTTTTACATAAATTTGATATTTCTACCCTAATTATTGTTTATATTGTACATCATTTAGGTGTGATTATGTTATATTTAAGTATTCCTAAATTAATTCACATTAATCTAGTTACCTAAATTACAGTTGAAAAATTATTTTAATGTGACATCCTGTTAATTTGTTCCTCTGGTACTTCAGCTCTGCATCCCTGGGGCAACACAACCATATCCCATCTAATGCAGGAGTTTCAAAGCTCCGATATAGTACACAAACTTAGGCCTGTAGGAATTGCCATACATGATCAGAGTTGTGGGCCCTTTAGTCTACATCCTGTCGCCTGCAGAGAAGATGCTCCAAGGGAAGGTGGAAGAAACCCAGCAGTAGGCAATAACAAAATATAACTTGCAATGCAGTCATTTGACACAAACAGTGGAAACACTGATTTTAAGGACAGCTACCATAAGAACAGACATGAAAAAACAACAATAAGTAAATATTTTAAAGAACATCAGGGTGTTTATTTACTGTAACTTTTCATTCCAGTGGCTCTTGAAACACTTCTGATATTCCAGCATGGGCTACAACTAAAATTACTTTTCAGGACACAGAAAGGGCAAGAGAGGAAAATGTGTGGTTGTTCTATACAGCGCTGTTTAAAAAGTGCTCACCAAGTGACCCACAAATTTTTATTCAGAGGAAATACCTGCCTTTGCTTATGCTAGCTTAAATCAGTAGTAAATCTAATTGTACTGCCTTTGGTTTGGAAGGGCATAATGGAAAGCAGAATTCAGCCACTACGCACCTTAGGACATACCTACACAGTATGTGAACCACACAGAGGCCAATCATCTTTATCAGCAACTGAATTACAGCAATCCAAGGGCCTGTGTACAGAGGAAGCCTTGAAAAAATCACAGCTGCAGAAGCCCTACTTCTCTTACCCTTTCTTAAGTAGAGTATTCCACTAAGACTGAAAGGCCTGATTTTTTTTCCCGTCTCTAGACAAAGCTTCAATCCACACAAGAACTAAGAAAAAAGACCTTGGTTCCCCTTCACTGAAAACTTTCATAATAGCCCTAGTCCACATCTTCCATGAGAACATCCTGCATGAAGAAAGCTACTTACTGAAGAAGGTTTGAAATGAGCTTCCACAAAAAGCACAGATCTTTTGCAATAAAATCTGCATCAAATTCTACAGAAAAGGGGAAAATCTCCTTGAAGCACATGAAACCAAGCCTTCTAGTAGTGATAAGACAGCAACTTCACATACTGGAACTCTGCTTTTTTTTCACACAGTAAAAGAAATGCTACTTTGAGATTTTTCAGAAAACTATGTTAGGAATGTCACATGATCCAGCCCAGAAACTCAAAATCTTTTTAGCGCTACACCTTTTGTATACTTTACAGTATACTGTGTTACACTGTATACTTTACAGTACAGTCTAATTACATAATCACTTATTTGTCAATATCCTATTTTTCTCCCACAAAGTCAGAGACAGATGTAATATCATATAATATTTTTTCATTGCCATAATGGCCCAGTATGTCTTTACTGACAGACTTTTATGCGATTAAATCCTCATCTCTCTTCAGTAAATACTTTATTATTTTAGTCAGCAGTCATATGCTATAAACTTTTTTTTCAACCAGCAGTAATGTGGCCTTAAGTTCAATTTTGAGATGAGATTTTACTTTGAAGCTAACTTAGCTGCATGCAATGGTATCCTACAAAAGCAAGTCAGACCTCACAATGTTCTTCAGCTTGTTGAGGTATCTGACAAGTAGTCAAACTATGCAATAGTAGTGGCCAACCCACGACCAACAAGTAACAACGCATTTTAGCCGGAAAAAAAAAAAAAAAAATTTAGAATGTTTTCTTGATTCTTGGACAATAAAAATACATCAAGAATAGAGCTTTGTTCTGTCCTAGAAAGTTAATTTAATACAACTACTCAGATCATCAGCCAGGCTCGAGATACGGATGATCATACCCGCAATGTAGAATAAACCTGTGAAGTAAACCAGCTGTGACTTAGAGAATTATTTACTAGACGGTACTCAGATGTTGGTGGATCAGTGAATCCATGCTTTGCCTCTGACCACAGAACACATACCAGTGGTTAGAGACTGTCGTAGTCATGAATGCAGATTTGGCTCATGCACGTTGAAAAGCTGAGACAGATAATTGATTTGCCAGACTCTCTGGCATATACAGAGTGTTCAACAGCACAAAATGCAACATTATCTGAAGTGATATGATAATTGTACTTCAGCAATAGCAGCTGACAATGTAGTCAAGAGTTGCCTCTTAAAGGGATTTTATAAGTGTGACATTTCTTACCTTTTGAATACTTAACCTTACTCTTGCTAAATGCTTTTACCGTCAGGACTTTTGAAGGAGTGTACAGAAAAAGAAATGGAGTAGAAAAGAGCAGCACTGAAAACACTACTGTCTAGTAAGGAATTAATTAAAGAAGGATGTACAATATTTACCATAAAAATGTACTATTTTGCAATCTCCAGAAAATATACTCAAAATATACAATAATAATTATGATATTCTCATGAGTGGAGTATTATTTCTAGAGTAGGTGAGTAAAGGTTAACAAACCAGAGCTCTTCCATATTTGTAAAGGATAATTTAAGGAAGGTGATCTTTTTCTCCCCTTTACATCTTACTCATAGGAACAAGTAACAACTGATTTCCCTCTCCAGTATCCCGTCTCACCTTTCTTTGAGAAGTAGGGATGTTGAGCTTTCATCCAGGCTAGATAATTTACTAGTTACTGTACTCATTAGCATAGCCAAAATTGACACATATTTGTCTTGTAAAAACCTCCAATCTTACGTTTTAAAAGGCATATTAATACATGCACAGTATTTCTGTGGCTCAGACTCAGAACATATTCACTAGCTGAAGTTGGTTTATGGCTCCTTTCCTTTCTAGGAAAGTTACTGCTTTGGGTGAATTTTGCTTATGGAGTTACCCCATTTCTGCCTGATAGAGATTCAAAAAAGCCAAACCTCCTGGGAAAATGTACTCTTAACTTAGAGGCAAAAGAAAGGACATGTTCACCGAGATCAGATTCAGTTCTGAAATGGGGAAAGTCAGTTTAAGATTAAAAACAAAAAAAAAAAAAAGAAGCTGTTTTGACATGGTCTTCCTTTGTACATAAGACAAGTAACTTTGAGAAGCTGTTTCACTGTACCACATAGAGAGCCCTGTAAGGCTTTTTCAGATGAAAGGCAAAGCCGGTAGTGTGATCTGCACAGGTGTCAACAAGAGTGTCATCAGACAACAGTGGGACAGCGGAAGGTAGGCACCTAACTACAGAACCGTTACTACAAATGATGACAAACAGATGGAAAGAGCTTGGTTTAATGGTCAGACCTTAAAGTAAACTGGTAAGGTCTATATGCAACAAAATGCCTTTAGTGCTCATGCGCTGCAGAAGTTGGTTAAGAGAATCAGTGACAGCCCAGGCAATACGGAACATCACAGTGCTGTTACAGTACAGGTGTTTCTAACAGGAACACTATCTCAATGACTTCTTTGTAGATGTTTTATAATGTAAGCAATCGTTGGGACACGTGTGTGTGGCACCTACAGTATCATCCCTAAAAACATGTTTAATCAGACATGTACGCTGTAAAGACTAAGGGAGCTTTGTCAGCTCTCACCTTTACAAGGTTTTCTGTGACTGTGAGCAGCTCAGCATTTTTATACCTCTGGTCTATGTCTACTGGAACACATGGACTGATTCATACATGAAAGAACACAGCCATGCATGAACTGCAACTGTAACTTCTTGTAAAAAACATCTACTCCATCTCTTTCTAAATAACTACAGTTTTCAAATATATAATACATGGGCACTTTAGACTAACAAACCTTTCTTTATCACTTCTAGAAAAACTTTGATCTCATTTCCAAATAGAGAAGAATACTTACAGAAAAATACATTCAGAAAATGGAAACCAAGTATTTGGAGCCCCATACACTTCAGAACATGAGTATCCTTAAGGCAATAAAACTTAATCTCCCAGATCTGTAAAAACAAACATATTGCCTTAATAAATATTTTCAATTGTGTGCCAGGCAAAGAGTCTGTTGGCAGGCTCTTGATCCTTTACACCACAAAAGCCTAACAGGAAAGTCTAGGGGAACAGAAATACACCAGTGCTGGACACACAGTGGGAGGTGCCCGCAAGTGCAGTGCGGATTGTAAAAGGTGTCTAAAGGAAATTGTTCAATTTATTACTTCTTATTTAAAAAGCAGTATATACCTCTGCTCAGTGCCTGGAAACCAAAGAACATATGTTTAGGTAAGGCATAAGACTGACTGTTCTGCTGGCAGAACTTAGCCACGGTCTTCACTGAAATACTACAGTGCAGAATTTAACACCCCCTTCAATTTGTAATTAATCTTACTACAAATTCCTTCAATACTTGAGACATCACAGGATAGAATGTTTGCATAATTGTTCTAAAATGCTAGCGCTATGGATGGATTTTCTGTTAATGTGAAATATGACTACAGACATTGGCTTGAAATACCCCTCATCTAACACTGTTCTTATAGGTTCAATCATAAGCAGCAATATATATATATATTTCAATTGATGAAAAATCACAAAGAAGCCTGATAACCTTTGAAAACCTAGAGCAGGCACCCAAATCACTCTCCGCTGTTGAAAAAGTAACTTGCTGTCTTGGTGGCCACACCACAAGAATAACATAGAGTAAAATAATAAAGGTATTAAGGTGACTACATGCAGTAGAACTGTAACACAGAATGCAAAGGGGGCAGTGCCACCACTATACATAAGCACTGACTCGTTTTCCCTTAGTGTTTTTACAGGGACAGGCACAAGGAATCTTGAGTTGTTCTAATGAAGGAAGGCTGCACTACCCACCACTGACCCAGAATATAAGGGCTGTCTTTGAGCATTCCAAGGTGCACATAAAAGCTTGCTACTGCTCCTCCGTACATAGCTTCTTGCAATGCAGTTAAAATGTGGCTTTTTATACAAGCCACGTTACAAGATAATTTCTCGTAAAAAATAAACTCATAAAAATGCTTTAAAAAAAATGCCTGATCTATGTTTTCAACCCACATAGATATTAAACCTAGTTTCCTAGACCCTGAAAAGCTAATTATGCATTCAATTAGAGTTTCTTAATAAAGATTAAAACTCTGAAGTCTATTACAAGCCCATATTTAATTCAACTGCCATTTTATCCATGCCATGAAAGTGTGAGTGGTAACAATGAATATAAATTATAATACATGCCATAGAGTGAATGCTATTTGTCCAAGCACGTTACTATAAAGAATTAAATTTTGCTATCGGTTCCATAATCTAGTTAAAATTGGTATTCTTTCTTGGTCTTTCAATGTAGTCCAATTTCCTACTTTGAAAAACAAATTCTAGGGAATAAAGAAAAGAGATTAATTTATCATTAAGACTCTGCTTAATTGAAGTCAATTCCGAACAAACTTGAATTCAATTTCTGCTCATTAAATTGAATGTGCTCTGCGTTTCTCTCTGCATTGCTTTGAGCAAGCAGCTGAGAACAAGGGACTAACATCAAAATTATTAAATTGAGGAGATTTTATTTGGTCTTCACATGCCAGAGCCGCTTTGATGAGGAGCTGTTTTGGCACTGAAAGGAAACGAGAGCAGCTGGAGGAAAAATCAAATGAAACTAAGCCTCGGAAAATTGAAGAAAACGCAAGCTTAATAATATTTAATAATTAAATTTCCACAAACAATAGCGGCAAATGAAGTAATCTGCAAAGTCTGTGAACTCATTTGCATAATTGATGCCGGTCCCCTGTAAATGAATAATGAAGATAATAAAAGATGTTGCTAAAAATGGGCACAATAACAGCAAATTTCATCAAGCCGCGCGCTCTGATTAATCTGCTCTTGCAAATCAGCAGCGAGAGGGGGACGCGTGATTACCCGCGCCGCGGCCGGCTGCAGGCGGCAGCCCGCCAGCCCGCCCTGCCC
>VZZY01019022.1:0-29801 GCA_013400335.1 Eurystomus gularis | reverse complement strand
GGAGCGTCAGCGGGCCGCGGGCAAGCGCGGGGCCCGGGCAGGGGGTCCCCTGCGCTGCCCTCCTGCTGGGCCGCTGCAGAGCTCCGCCCTCCCGGCTGTCCCGAGCCAGCCACAGTGCCCTGCTCTGCGACCTCCGCGCCAGCGCCAGCCCTCTCCTAGAAAGTGCTCTGCCCAACTGCACAGGTAACCGGCCAAGGTCCCTTCGACATTGCCTGGGAGGGTCTCAGAGCTGGAGGAGCTCTGGCTGGCGCAGGTGTGTGCCTGGAGCTTCTGCTTAGCCTGCCGGTCGTACCATCACTCATTTATTCGTAAGAGCAAGGCTGGCCGCAGGTGTAACCACCTGCCCTTCACGCTGATGGGGCTCCTCAGGGCTCTGCTCAGACTCATGCCAGAATGCGTGGCCCGGCACTTCACAAGTCTGCCTCTGCTCTACACGGATGAAGAATAACTGCCACAAGTATGAACTGCTGACTAGGCTGTAACCTGGCTCAAATTCTAGTAGCCTTAATCGTACTTTCAAACTTTACCCTGATGCAGCTAGGCCCACAAGGGTCCAAATCTGCACTGGCATTCGGGGGGACCTTATAGTGACCTTCCAGTACCTGAAGGGGCCTACAGGAAGGCAGGGGAAGGTCTATTCACAAGGGTTTGTAGTGATAGGACAAGGAGTAATGGTTTTAAGCTGGGAAAGGATAGATTTGGGTTGGATATTAGAAAAAAGTTCTTTAACATGAGGGTGACAGATCACTGGAATGGGCTGCCCAGAGAGGTGGTGGAGGCCCCATCCCTGGAGTCATTCAAGGTCAGGCTTGACGGGGTCTCTGAGCAACCTGACCTAGGTAGAGATATCCCTACTCATGTAGGGAGGTTGGACTAGATGACCTCTAGAGGTCCCTTCCAGCCTAAAACGTTCTATGATTCTATTAATTAGTGCTTTTCACAGGAATGGGGTTTTCACAGATTGCAAAAAAAGGAGAAACTGAAGCTGATGTGTAGGCTGGAAGTGGAAAATATGAATTGGAAATGGGAAAGTATTCCAAAAAGTAGTATCTTTTTATAATACAGCCACTACATTTTTTAAAAAGGCTTTAGGAATGATCATTTAGGAAGAAATTACTTCATTAGGATTACTCATAGGAATATGTATAGGCTCAAGCCCCAAACTGTTAATCTGCAGATATAATTCAGTGTTTATTCTATTGCCTTGAACAAGTGATCACACAGACTATTGAGCAATTGCAGGGAATGAGAACTTTTCACTGTATGTAATATTTAAGTCTCTTATGGCTAAAGTATTATATACCCTCTATTTTTATTGTGTTAATTTTGCTGAAATCCTGGATCCACCTTAACAACTACAATTTGTTTGAAGTAAAGGCAATGCATTTTATTACAGAATGGAAACTTCAATACTAGACACACCAAAGAGAAGCCTTTTATATCAGTCTAGTGAAAACCAAAAAACCATTATTTTCTCCCATTTACAGCAATTTGCAAGCTGCAGCTCCCCCTATTTAATTTGGCAAGCTTTAAGTCCTAAACCACCATCTCAGTCCTTTAAACGTAAAGGAGAAGAGTAGCCTGCCCTTTGTGGCAAATACATACCCTTCATCTTTCCGTTTGCACTGATACCAAACAAGGGTCTAGATCCAGTTATTAAATCTATGTACAGCACTGTATAAACATGCAGTGCAGCTTGATGTATTGTAAGTTGTACAAAGATATCATGGGGAAATTGCATTCAGGACATACAAAAGTTGGTAAGGCTTTGAGCTACCTGACCTAGTTAGAGATGTCCCTGCTTATTGTAGGGGAGTTGGACTAGATGGCCTTCAGAGGTCCCTTCCAACCCAACACATTCTGTGACTCTATGATTCTAAAAGCAGTTAAGCCATTCAACCTAGAATGAGTGTTTTTTTAACGATCGTGACAAGGAGGGCAATAACCAAGCTTATGATACCAGCAGACCTGCATGGCAAGAAAGAAGGTGGGTTGACTGTTTTATTAGGCATGTAGAGAATTGTTTTATTAGTGAAATAGGAACAGAGCCCACTATATAGAATATAAACGCATATCATGCAGCTAGGAGGATAGCTTTTATTTTTTCCTAATACTTGAAGAATAATTCAGTTCCCAGCATAAGTCAGGGCAGCCTTTGAACTACTACAAATTGAGCAACTTCTCACTGAACCTAAGGATCCTCCTTCTGGCTGTGGATCGCTGAAGCACAACATCCTCTGGCTCTAAGCACTAAACAACCAAAGCCAAAGGGAGTACTGAGGCACATAAACTAGTCTTTTGTCAATCACAATTCTTCCCGCTAAGCAGTACAAAGACCATGCAACAGGACTAAGGATCCTCAGTCCAATGGATTTGTAAATTTAGGAGTCAAAGATGCCATTAGTATGGGAGACTACATTTAAAAAACCCCATAATTTATGAATGGAAATTTGGATTTGATTTCTGATGGAAGTGATACATTTGGGCTGCAAGCTAGTTATTAGCATGAGTTGGCTTATATGGGAGTTTAAAGCAGACCTTACAGTTACAACTTGAACTACATTCACACTTGTGTCAAAGAAGCAGATGGAAGAGTTCAGGTTGAGCTTATTTCTATTCTCAACTTGATGAAATTCTGAGCCAACAAAAGGACATAATGACTGCTGAGTGAGACGTGAAATAATGAAAGGGCCACAATGACAAGAAGACAAAGGTAGGTGTTGTCATTTGCAGAATATGCATTGTTAAATTCAAAATGGAGGTCAAGGAAAGAACAGAACAAGAGCTGCGCTCTGAAGGATGTTACCATTGAGGTTTAGTAGTAGAACTGATTATGAGATTATTGTCCTGAGTGATATTTATGAAAAGGAGGAAGGAGGCCACAGGCACCTAGAGTAACACCACCAAGAGCTCAGAGCATTCACACAAGATATGGGATAATGACAAAGGAGGACTTAAAACTGTGTCTTGGATGTCAGGCAAAAGTGTATTTCCATCCATGCTCTAACCTACAGTCAGACTCATTTAAGAGGAGGGGTTTCAGCTCTTTTAACATCAACAGTCATTCTTATGCCAAAAGCCGTATCCTGAAGATCAGTAGTGATTCTGAAAGGGAAATCTGTTGAGAATTTTTTGCACAAACAGTAATCAGAGCTGATACTGGAACCTGCGTTTCCCAGGACAGAAACCTGCATTTCCCTGTGGCTGGCACAAGTCTCCAACCTTTCCACCGTAGTCCAGCCTAGAAATTAGTTTTCCTACAGAAAAATATTTGAAATTGGCATATTCAATACTTTCTCATCATATATTTCTGATTCAATATATTCTCAAATAGCTCTACTGTGGAGTTAGGTTGCAATGTGTAATTAAATAAAATATCCAGGTAAAAATAGTAATTCCACTGAACAAAGCTAGTACAGCTCTGCACAGAATCCAGATATATCAGTATATCACTTGTCATAGGCATTGAAAAGATGGGAGAACTGAAATCAAAAGGAAAGGTTTTTAAATATTTCATGGTTTGATCCAAGAGTCAAAAGGAGGACTTACTGGAATTCTTAATATTTACACTTTGATATCAAGCTATATCTCAGCATGTGAAGACTCAACCAGGAATGCAACTACTATTTTTTTTAGATCAGCTCTGGGAAATGTTTAGTTCAGTCATTTTTAACTTAAACAATTGAAATAAAGAATGAAGCTTGTTGGCTTGCAGAATTTTCTTATGCTTATATAGCAAAACTTTGATATTAAAAATATGCATTTCCTAGCAGTTAAACCATAGCACTACATGTTGGTGATTCAAACATCACTCACTCCAGAATTTCTGTAGCACAGCCACAGCTGAAGAATTTGGATGTATCTCATCATATTGACAGTACTCAGCATAATTATTTCAAGGACTGTTTTGTTGTTTTGTTTGGGTTTTTTTTAATATTTTCATTTTTTTTAAACCTTGAAACTTAGGTTTTTGGCATATTTTTCAAAAGCAGGTAAGACCAAGAAAACCTGATAGTGAACCTTCAAGCTGGAAGAGCACTAGGGCAAGCTTCTGAATGAAAGGCAGACAGCCGTGCCAATGTGTATGAAAAAAAGGTCAAAGGAATTAGTGAATTAAAGGCAAGCTTCTCTCCATTCTGTCTTTCCTCAGTGCCAGACAGACCTCTCCTCCAGCCAAGGCCCAAAGGCAGGATGCAATGTGTGACAGATTCTGAATTACTTCTATAGCCTCAGTATCATGATTCATTATTTTGTGTAAAATACGTTGAACAGTAGAAGTGAGTGAGTGGCAATGCGCATGAAACACAAGTGTATTGGGAGCTAAATGCAGTGATGCTTCCTGTACTGGGGTGTTTGAAAACCATGTTGACAGGCTTCAGCAATACCCTTTTTACAATCAGAACAAATGGAAAAGTTCAGTAGGATAGTAGTCACAGATTTTAAAAGCCAAAAAGCAGATGTTTGATGGATTTAAGAAATGATACTTGCAGTTTTCAGGTAATAATATATGTTGATATAAAACTGCTTTTACTTTGAAGAATCATCTTTTGTTTCCTCCTCTTTTTAAGCTCTATCATTGTTACTCTATTAGAAGACATTATCAAAAAAATCTTTGTCTGATAGTAGGACTGGGAATAATTAGATTTAGTCCAGGCCAGTCCAGTGACTTTGGTGGACTGACTCAAGACCTGACTTTTGTTGACTAATTAATTAAAAGAACCTTCTATCAGATGCAAGTGTTGTGATTGTTTTTAACACCCTACAGCAATCTTAAGTCAGAAAGAAAAGATTCTAGTGTGTTATTCCCAGCATGTTTTAGTACAGGTATTTTTCATCTTTAAACATGAACACCTATGGTTTTAATTACCTGCCTTTCCATCCAAAATTTTGTTTAGAAATGAATGAGGTAAGTTCTCACCTCAATGAAACGCTAATTCAGAGATGCTGAGGCTGGTGTGCTATTTGGATAAACCTATGATCTAAAAAGGCAGGAACAGCTCTTATTAATGTCTGTTTTTTCTTTCCTTTCTCCCTCTCCTCCCTCTTCTGATTCGGAGGATGCCAATGTATTCCATGTTCTGTACAACCAGGCATTCTAGTATCACATCTACATAGACTCCACCCAGAAATATGGATCTTCAGCACATCCCTGGTTTGTCCCACAGTGTACCAAAGAAAGACTGACAGAATTTAGCAACTCCTGCAGGGAATTGTTCCATTTTAAGTTTCAGTTGATATTAGCAGATAGTCTTCATGCAGAAGCAAATTACATTGCTCTTAGTACAAATAAACTAAAAGATTGGATGAACTCTCATTGCACAGGAGGAAAGGACTAAGGCTATGTGGAGCTTGTGGGTTTTATCTGCAGAGCCACTCAGTAAGCGTGGCCAATGTCTTCATAGGCTAAGTCAGTCTGGGAAGTCGTGTTTGACCTTTCTGTACTCTCTTTATCATTCAGCTGCCATGTTTCCCTCTGTAGTCGTAGTTAACTTGTCAGTGTAATTGCTCAGAAACAGGCTTTCTTTGACCACTCCAACTGTTTGTTTTCATTGCATCTGCTAACTGGCCTGAAGACCATAAACTGCAGTGAAGTGTTCTGCAATATTTCTGAAAAAGAAAAACTAACCATTGATTGGCCGACAGGATTGCTATCCAACTTTTGGAACAGATTTCTTCCTGCGGGAGATTTCAAAACTTATACCGTTACATTGTCTAAGTTGAGTTTAATTGGAATTTTCATATTTTAAAAGTTCCTTTTTGTTTTTTATTTACAACTCTAGCTTTTACCAGGTTAGTAATGGAGAAGACAGGTAAAAAGGTGACACAAACTTCAGACCATGGCTTAAAAATTCATTAAAAGTAACAGTGGAGATTGTATTCTTTCTACCAATTGTCATAACTAGGGCTTTGGCTCATACTGTCATGTATTTAGTCATAGCTGGTGACATTGGTTATGCAATGTGCTTTTTTCTTCTAGAAAAGGAGATTTCTTGTCAGGCTATACCAACTTCTATATAACTGCAAGTAGCAATGGGCAATTAAACTAATCTTACTGGAAAGCTGTGGCTGAAGGGTTATTTTGCCAAAAAGTTAAACTCACTAATTAATTGTACTAACAGCACAATACAGAATGAAGATAATCCAGGGGGAAATCTTTACCCTAAAATAGTCCTGTCACTACAAAACATTAGATTCTGGAACATTTTTCTCTAGCTTGTTCAGCATCATCAAACCATTAATTCTAGCTGGTATTTTCAATGACACTCCCTCAGAGGGACAATATTAGACATTCACTTGTATGATCTTCACCTTGTATGAAGAGAATGAATAAAAAATGAAGTTCTTCACTGTGAACTATTCCAGACTAGCTATTTTCATTTTAAAAAGTGTTTATTTTACTTTGACAGTCTGAAGGTTAAATTAACTCTTCAGTGTTCTGTTTTACTGTGAAGCTAGTGGGAAGACTCAGAGCATACTGCTGTCTCTTAAGATGGTAAAGGAAGCTAAAACATACAGCCCAAATGTTAATATTCTAACACTATTAAAGGTCTAAGTCAAAGACTCATCAAAAATACTCCAACCAGTGACACTTTGTTCTGTCAAGAACATACAACATCTTGATTACTGACACAGAGCTACTGGAAATGAAAATGAATTAAGGTGTTCTTTCAAAATAAACAGTGCTGCATTTTGAATGCCGTGCAATGTTTCCGGTGCATTCCACAACATGTAGCTACGTACCTCCAGTGGAGATACTGTTCCTGAGCCAGAAATGGAAAGGATTTAAGTTCATTTAAGGATTTAATCCCAATACTGGATTTACTGCCATTGCCTAAACAGAAGAGAAGGTTTTAACCCCCCTGACTACGAAAAAATCATAAAAGTATATTGGTCATGCACATCCCTTGGCCCTTCTTAATAAAAAAAGTGTAAGTAGAATTTGGGACATACTCTGCATCACAGGTTTTGTAATTGCCTCCTCCACATCATTAGTGAATCTTAACTGAATTCACAAGGAAGGGGAGTTTCTAAACAGTGAGGATTTTTAGAAAAAGCTGAAGTCACCAGGCTTTTAGCTGAGGTAGTACCAGAATCTATGTGGGGATTGCACACATCACTGCAGTCATGTCACAAAATACATACACTGCACTGGGCAACTACCCTGAGAGAGCCATACCAGCTTTTTCTGGAATAAACCTATAAAGCAGACCAGCACTGGAGATATTTGCTACTAGCTCATAAAGAAATAGCCTTTTGTATTATTTGTTCAGTGCTCTAGCTGATAAACCACAGCCTTTTTATTATACTATTTATGCCTCATTGTTCAAAATTTATTTGCTTATCATGAAAGGCTGCTATATTGTGACTAAATGTAAATCTTAAATGCACAAAGTCCTATCAACTATATGTAGGATATCTTTTAAAAGTATATCTTCAGTCGGGTGTTTAGACTGACAATTTGCCTTAATTTATGCAAATATAGCCTATAGCCAAAAGCTTTGTATATTTGTTTCCCTATGGTATTAGTATTCAAAAAATAGGACATTCTTTCAAGGGCATTTTATAAACACAGAACTATAATTTATATAGCAAATTAAAGCTCATACAAAATGTGTGCACTGAGGTACAGATTAACATATTTAATTTCAGTATTACCTGCAAACCTATTTTTTTTCCATGCACTGCTCTAATTAGCTATATAAAATCAAGTCAGTATATTGTAAGCAATTATTTTAGTGGGAGTAGAAGGAGAATCTGAATTAAATATATGGTAAGAGATAATATCTTATGAAAATTAATATACTCATTTGTATCAAGAAAAATGTGTTCTAGCTAAATTTTATAAGATAGTTTGCAGTTCAAACATATGACTCGTGGAAGTTGTAGTTTTATAGTTACTAAGATGTTAGACAGTGGAACTGCTTTTAAGTTCCTTATTAATGTGCCAGTGCTCATTCTTTGATATCTACAGATTGTCAGTAACTACTAATGTCATTTCATATTGTAAAATTTCTCCTATTATGAATATTCACTCCCCCTACAGTCAAATGTGTAAACTGTTGGCAACTCTGTATGTTAAAAGAAGTTTTCTGTTACGAGAAAGAAGTTAAAAGAAGTATGTATGTATCATACTTGCCTCTTCATATTTTCACTTTCCTAACTATTCACTTGAGAGAATTAAATGATGGTGAAAATCAAAATTTAATTTTAGTTTCATTAAAATCTAAAAACAATCCTGTAAACATTATATTTTTTCTTTTCCATTTTACTCTCAAAAAGTCTGAAAGCTAAATATGAAAATTATGTTTAAGAAATGAGGAAACAAAAAATGATCCATGTGATAATGAACTTGAGCTGTCTCCTCCTAGTGCAGTTCCCAATTGTGGTGGGATTCAGACAGCAGAAACCACTTCCTAGCAGTAAGAACATTTAGCTGATCAAGTTGATGTAACTCAGAATTTTATACCCAATTTCAATTGGAGAGTCAGCAATATGTGCCATAGTTAAGTTCCCTTTATAAGATGGATAACAGACCCAGACATTTCCTCCTACTCTTTGCTCATGGTCTCAGGATATCTGATGAAGACCACTACTAACCACATGGAAGTCTGATGCCTGCATAACTATCTTGTGGCCTCAAAGCAACACTTTTCCATTTCTTGGCACAGAAATGGCTGTCTGACATAGCTGCCTTACACCTCCACTCTGCCCTGGGAGAATGATAAGAAGGAATTTTATTGCTTGGAAGGGAAAAAAAAGAGCAAGTGGGTAATAAACCGTTTTAGAAGAGACGTACAAAAAATTGAATTATGTTTTTGCCTTCCTGCCTCCAGCATCACACAAGAGTAGCTAATGTGTAAGAAACTTCCTGAATCTAGCACTTGTAGGAGAACTTTTCCCATTTCATGAAAATTCAAAGCTTTCAAATGCTTTACTGTTTCATATCTGTATAAACCAGTGACCACTACAAAAATACAATGCACACAAAGCATTTTCTAGTTTTTCCTTTAGCATTTTCTCGCATCCCAGCTGAGCGTACTGGACACTTGAAAGTCTGAGGTAAGTTGTTCTCAAACTTCCCACTCTATAAACAGCAAGTTTTCATGTGAAGAACCAGTACTTGGACAGAACGTCAGCTACTGGCCAGTCTTAAGCAGCTGTACTTTTAATATATTTATTTTGACATATATATGCAAATAGGGAGAATACATATATGTGTATATACACACAGACGTATTCCTATGAAATAGCTGGATTTGGACAAATCGTCATCTCTAGTGAAACTCACTCTGTTTTACAAATCCAAAATAATTTCCCCAACTATAGGAGGAATAATTTCCAATCCTCTGTATTAAAGTGTACAAGTAAAAGAAGTGTGAATAAAATATTTTCATTTAAAACTTCCCTTAACATTGCAGTACAAATTACCAACATGGCCTCAACCCAACCTCTAGAAATATGTGGAAGAACTTCAGATGTGACAGCTAAACCTTACACTCAACATAAAGTGCAGTAGGAGTGACAGAAAAAGTGGCAGACAAATTAAAGAGCTACCTCTGTTTTAGCAATTTTTTGTGACAGCATTTTAAAAGTTTGCTGGGCAATTGCTCTAAAATGACAGTGTGCTGCTGAGCAGGTAGTGCACTGAGTACATAAAAGAACTTGTCAATAGCTATTTCAATGGGGACTTTCAAACTCACAGGAACTTCAATGTACAGCATTACATCCTTAGAATTAAATTCTTTCAGCTTTCACAGATGTAAATTTTTGCTGCACCAATTTTGCTAATTATCTTTGACATTTAGGCTTATGGCGTAAATGTTGCATACTTCAGAGATGGTTCATTTCTACATCCTAGTTACTAGTCTGTAGGTTGAGTCAACATACTTGTAGTATCAGAAGCAAAAGACTAAGTACACAAATACAGAGAACTTCAGGCTCAGTGATGCAGTTTTGCATTTAATTTTTACTCCCCAGTTTCTCCAGCTGTCTGAGTCCGCCTTTTAGGATAGTGTAAGGAAATTAGTTCCATGCAGCATTTTAAATGCATTTTCACCTTATTGTAACAGATCATGTCAAGTGAGTCATGATTTTCTTTCAAAAGAAAGTGGTTTGCTTACAAAACAAATATGGTCATGTAACAGGAAATATTCAAGTAATATTGCTAAAAAAATATTTTGCACCTGCTCTCTATTACTTACTTTGTGTGTGCTTTTTTGTACATATTTGCTCAGAACCAATAACATACCAATTTGGCAATGATTCTTTGCATATTTCAGGAAAAATAGAATAGGTTTTCTTTTTCTCACACACGTCAGAGGTTTTCCAATCACTTTAACAAGTGCTGTCTTAATCTTCCCAGCCAAAGTGACTAGTGACATTTATCATCACATTACTTTGTCTGATGAGGTGTTAGAATAAGAATGATCCAAACTTGGTTTACATCAGAATCACTCAAATGATTCTAATGCCTTTGGTAAGAAATTTTAATCCTGGATAAACTCTGCTGACAGTGGGCCAAGAGACAGATAAATAGTTTTTCACTTCTATGTCACCAGTTTGAACCTATTTAGTACTGTCCTATTTAGTACTGTAAGCTGGCCTGCGTGAAGTTACTAACAGGAAACCAGTACTAAGGCAGATGGAAGAGAATCTGAGATATACAAGACTATAGTATTTTGTTATATACGGAAAAGACTGTTTACTAGCCATCCAAGACACCGTTCTATCCCGCCAAACACGTTTAATGTTTGCAGGTAAATGTGGGGGGAAAATAAGTGCTATTCAAATGGCTGGCTGTCAACCACAAGTATTTCACATTGTGCTCTTTCCCCAGACTTTCACATGGGTTTGTACTTGGCGTCATGACTCCTGTTTGTGTGCTTGGCTTCGCATTCTGGTCCTACCCAACAGAGCCAGAGTGACAGCCTAGTGCCAGGCACATGAATTTTCAGAATTTCTTAAATATTTCTAGCTTTTAAAAGCAACATATTGAGGTAGTACTGGTGGAGCTAAAGCCAGTTTGTCATTTTCTGAAACTAAGGTGTTTTTAAAGCAATGTAATACAAACCATTCCCTGTGATTAGAGATAGGCTATAGCTGGAGTGAGCATGTGTCCACACCAGTACCTGCTCAAACCCTGACTCAGATCAGGTTCTGCGTTCAGACAGGAAATACATGGGGAAGATGTTACCAGTGAAATCATACCCAGTCCTGTAGTGGAAGTCCACACTGGAACTCCAGCACATTGGCTCCAATGTGTCACAAAGTCCTCTAACTATCTGCCTCAGTCCCTGCCCTCTACCTGTCTACAGACATTGCACCGCTAAAAAGAATTTCATAGGCTCTCGTGCACCACTCACTATAGTAAATTTTGCACCTTACGATTCTCTTTCACTTCAAAAAAGTTTTATTCAACCAGAGACTGCAATCTCTAGATTCATGCCAGTAAGCACAGCATTACTACAAACTAATATAACCTCTGCAGCCCAGGTCTCCATTAAGTACTGCAAACAAACATGTAGGAGGTGTTAATCATTAAAATCGTAATCTTAATCTTATAATATTTTTTTAAAACTTACTTCACAATTTTTTTGTGTTTGAGCTACATAATGTCATTAGATTTTGACCAGTAGTTATATGCATGATTCAAACACAATTCTAAGCATCTGAATGGTCAATAACTTTACCCTATTCAAGTATTCAAAGTCATCCTCATTGATTTTATAAGAAAATGACCAAAACTCACAACACAGCAAAGAATTACAGTGCTTTTTAAGAATGATATGATGGTTATAAAACAATTCACAAAACGATGCATATCACTACACAAAAAATGTGTATTTTGAAGATTTGTACCATCTCTTCAGTCACACTAAAGCTAAATAACACAAAAGCAACAGTACAGAATTTAGATAATACTGACATTAAGCTATACATCAGCTACTATAGGTATTATGAAGCAAACTTAAATCTACAATGGTATGGAAATTCAGCAGTTAAGAGAAGTTTTGCTCTTATGAGTACGGAAATTCTTGCAACAGACATCTCACCAAATTAACTTTTCCCTAGTTATGACAGTCCAAGTGGAGTGTCAAAGAACAGCTTTTGTAACACATGGGCTCAATCTGCATTCAGGCAAAACTCCCATCAAAATAAATAGGAATCTCTCCTACAGCTCTGAACTGAAAATGCTTACACATGCGCCTAACTTCAGGCTTAAGTAGCCCTATTTAAGTCCATAGGACCACATGTTTAAAATTAATCCCACATAAATTTGTGGGCTCAGAGCCTAAAGAGGGAGCACAAAACTGAGCCTTACATGAACAATGTCTCAGAGATTCCAAGAGGAATTGCTTAGGAAAACTTACATTAAGACTGCAATGCCTAACTCTTCTAGTCTCCTTTGGAAATCTCTTCCTTTGCCCCAGCTATTTCCTGAAGTGTTCAAGGCTCCTGTGGGCCAGGCAAAAAAGAGAACAGGCATCCTCACTGTCTTCAACTCCAGGATTCATGCAGTGTATGAATAGTTTTGATCCAGATCAGGTTCTACCCTTTATCAAATGGTATCTAATATGATAATGCTAGACCTGTATTCATTAGTTCTTTACTCGATGGGGACATATGTTTGTAACGGTAATACACTGTCACTTAGAAGGGAAAAGATCATTTCATGACAGGCAAATTATTGCTACATCTCATTAGGAACGTTATGTTCCTGTGCTGAGTTAAGACATACCGATTGCAAAGTGGTAATCATCATAATATCATCAAGATGTTGCTATATTTGAATATGATATGAGCTTGCCACCAGATCAGCCCATTGTCACCTATGAGCTTAGAGTACAGGGAAGATACTGCTCTGCAGTGATTCATTCACAGAGAAGAAAAAGGACGTACTACAACAACTTACTAGGAGATATATTAGTAATTTGTTTCTAGAAGCCTTTGATTTTAGAACTGAAGGGTGGAGTATTTTGAAAGTTTCTGAGCCAGCAAGGAAAGGTCTCTAATTTATCCAGTAATGCAATCTGTCTACAGCATCTTATCCTTACTATGTGATAGCCAGTATCTGACAAAACTATACAAATCTGCAAGCCCCAGTCAGTTATACTAGACCGTTTGGCTTGGCTCTGGTAGTGGAAAAGGTCACTATACCCCTTTGGTCTCCTTTTACTGCTAGCCAGCTCAGTCCATCTTTCTTTAATGAAAAATAGTACCCTCCTAGCGAACAAAGTCTTCAGATGCAACAGAATTGTCTCTGACAAACAGAAGTGCCACAGAGGGATCAGTCTCCTGAACCGTGAACCATCTCCCATTTGGTGAAATTCTCTCTCACATTACATAGAAATTTGGAAAAATTTCTTCTCAATTATCATACTGTGATGGGAGTTCTTCAGTTATGGATAGCTAGAAGGTGTTTCTAAATAGATTCCAAGACTATGCCATGTGACAGAAAATGTCTCCCTTTTTAAATCTTACTCATAGCACTGCAAGTTCAGTTGTGACATTAAACAGCGGGGTTTTCATCTGCCCCCTCAATGCCCTTGAAACTCCCTCAGACACGGTGACACAGAGCTGCACAGTGATCCTCAGGACCTTACACATCACTATGAAAGGAAGAAACGTGTTCTCTTCTTGCCAGGTCTACTGACTAGGGCAGTTGTGATGGTTGGTAATTTTCTCATTGCCCTTTCTCCTATACAACAAAATAATTTAATGCAGAGTAAGTGTGGTTTTCTGTGCCCAGAACAGCACAAGCACTTTAGTTACATTGGATCCAAAGATAGGGGAATAATTTCTTTCCTGGAGACCCTAATACAGTCTTCTTCACTTCTGCCTAGCCAGCGGCAGTCTGGCTCTTAAAAGATTGTATCAAATTTTAATAATTGGACTGATGTTTTAGTCCAATGATTTCCATGGCTTGCATCTGCAAATACTTTATATATACTAAAATTTCATTTAGATACGCTTAAGTTTTAAATTTGTTATTATCTACAATTTATGTTTTGATTCACCTGTCATATATTTAGCGGTATCTAACGAGCAAACAGAATTTTAAAGATTTTTAAATTACAAAGAAAATTGTCATTAACTAATGTGCTTGGCAATCATTCAGCTTCAGAGCTGAATGATGGTATTCCAAGCTTTCTGGCTCTGTCCTATTCTTGAGACAATCTCATCTAATTCCAGATCGTTGCCTTTTACTGTTTTAGGCTTCCTCCTCTCTCAGTTACACCCGTGAAAAGTTAATCACAAACTAAAATGAAGAAACAGTGTTACAAATTTGGTCCTAGATATTTCTCCACCACCACCAAAATGATTTCCCATGATGAACCAGAGGAGCCTACTGCCATTATAAATGTGGAACCAGCACTTCCTTTTCCTTGAATATTTCCTCAGAAGTAAAAGCAAAATAGGAAGAACTGGAGAAACTGGGCTCTATTCTTCTAAAAGGGAAAATATTTCTTAAATCTGTATAAAACTTTCATTAAGGGAATCTAGAAAAGAGAAGAATGTGTCCCCATTGGGCCTGAACAGAAATGTCAGTGCAATTATCAATACTTTTCTGCTATCCTTTCTCCCATAAAAGCAACGGTGCACACCTATACTGAAGAACCAAAGCTTTCTTTAGATGGGCAACTCCTCAAGATCCTGAATTTATAGATCCCAGCTGTTTCTCTAGTACAGAATTAGCTGTGTTAGTATCATCTTATTCAGAAAGGAAGTCTTAGAAATGTGTCTGCCTGATGCTAGGGAGCGATGATTGTTCCATCTGACAAAAAGCGGTCCTGAACATCCCCTGAGAGTTCAGTCGCTCTTATAAGCAGTTCTCAGTCCCTGTGCTCTATACTGACTGTACCAGTCTTATACGGGATTTTGCTAGATCCATATTGAAGAAAACAGAAACTTGGGACCTGGGACTTTAGATTAGGAATACTGACATCCTTTGCTCCTGCTGACACAGCTAAAATAAAACACAAGTAATAGTAATACTTCTAGTATCAGGCATTTTAAATGCAACTAAAATTTCCCGCAGAAAGGAAGTCACTTCTGTCACCCTGATTTACTGTTCTGACAAAGGAACCCCTCCTGATTTACTTTACAGTATGTGAGTGAAAAATTGGTATCATATATGTCAAAATGTTACCTGATAATTTTTTTAGAATCAGAGATTTACATGACCAATGCTTTTAATGAAATCTAAAAACAGATGAGTGAATTTAAGCCTCTAATTCATTAAGAACTAAACCTTCAAGGCTGAAGGACATATGTCACTTCTGGGGGATACCAAAGGTTTCCAAATTTTTCACCAGAATTTTAACATCATAGGAAAATGTGACAGTAGCAATAATACATAATATTATACACCACTAGACAAGTTGGACAAATCACATCTGCTACTAAATAGATGTGGAAAGAGTCTATATTAGAAAACTTCCTGCTGGGTCACAAACATACATCAGTAATGGTTTGTTTTCAGCATAAGAAAAATTGCCATTGTCATATTCCGAAGTGAGTGTAAATTGTTTTATTATAAACTCCCTGTTGGTCTCTGTTTAACCGAGAAATCATTCAATCTAAATCTATCTTCTCTCTGCATGGCATTGCTGTGTGTTGGTATCACCAAACTCTGCCTCAGTAACAAAACCAGTGTTCCCTTAAAAGACAGATAGCACTCTCAAATTTAGGCAACCTTGCCATATATTAACTCTTGGTTTGCCCCCCCTTGTAATCCAAGGCTCTCAATTTCACAAAGTCAAGCTTTCATTGTTATTGATTCACAAGGCAATCTGTACAAACTTCCACCATGCTTGACCATTAGACATTTCTCTTTTACATGTCCATATATAAATATATACATTTTGAAAACATAAAACTATTTACATGGCTTCCTGTAGCCTCAATAGAAAGAAAATCCTTGTCCAGATAAGCAACGATAGACATACCTATTCCTGCCATCCTCCATTCAAATCACTTTTTAATTTTATTTCAAAGCTGACCTGCTTAAATGAGGCCACTTAAATGTACACAAAACAAATACATAGCCTTTGTGGCTCTCCTTTATATATTTTACTCTTCCATCATATTTTTAGCATCTGATGGAAACACAGTAACTGACAAAGACTCAAATAGAACCCCGAAGCAACCACTCAGCCATCATAGAGAGGTTCTGTTTCGCATGAGGTCTTATTGTCATCTCCAAGAGCTCCACCAAGGAAGACTTTGTTGAGGATGTAATTTTTCATGCTTAGTGCCATGAAATGCCAACCTGAAGGAAAATCAAATCCACTGCTCTTAGTGTCACAAACAGTTCTATTGTATCAACAGCACCTTACGATTCTCTAGCAAATGAATCTGGGCCCCCAGTAAATACCTGTCTGCTAAAGACTGTGTTATACTTGCATTTATTTGTATTGGAAATATTCTAGGTTTGATTTTTGTATGTAAACATCTGCCCACATTCATAAGGGGACAGAGTTGTTCAAAGGAAACAGGAGGATTTCTTTCATTTTTCTTAATTGGTGATTACAAACAAGCAAGGCATCAGACAGCACTTCCTACCCACTAATTTAACCTCTGGGGAATAGGAATATATTTTGTATCTCACCGTTCTTCACTGGAAACCTGGAGCAATTTGTATGTTGTCTTTAAGAAAGGAGGTTGAAAGACAGGATGATACTAGAAAATGAGGTGATCCAATTTTTCCTGTATCCCCAGTTTCTCCACATTCTCACTGCCCAAAGTGGCAGGTAGCTCAGTGTGATCTGCACAGGCAAGCCAAGTCAGGTGATAGCTGCTGTCTCAGAAGAAAGCAGGAAGGCAGAATTGCTTCTCTAATTGTGCTAATCAAGAGCATCCTTAAAGCATACTATTCATTCCTCTTCTATAGGGTTTTCCAAAAGAGGAAAACTAAAGAAAGGTATAGCAGAAGGGTGACTCTTTCCTTCTGTTACTTTTTTTTAAGAATCCATGATTTACTGGGTGGCAAAAAACAGCAGTCCTTCCAAATCTATTTTTATAATGGAATTATAAATATCCAGATCCTCTTCTGCACCAAGATTTTTTGCATATCTAGAAAGTAGAAGCCACAAGTGGTAAAAAATGATATTTTACTTCCAGGTGACTGGGAGGTCTTCTTCCAAATTAAGAAGGGAGTTAGCCTATCATTTTTCTGCAGTATGCAGAAATATAGGCAGTTACCTGGAAAGCGGGTGTTACAACATGGCTTTGAGTCAGCTATAGCTGAGTAAGGGCTATTCCTATGAGAGGAAAGAGAACCTGAGTTTGCCACTGCCCTTCTCTTGACTGAGTGCTGTTTTTCAGTTCAACACCATGTGATGGAGAAGCTGTGAGTGTTCCTGAAGCAGTCTGCCGCTCTCCACTGGCAGCTACCAGGTCCCTGCTAGTTGAGCTGTGGCTAATTTAAGAAGTCACAGGTGCAGCAATAATCTAGCAGCAGGAACTGAGTCATTGTGGGTGTTCTTTTGGATACAGAACTCCAGCTACAGGCTGAGATCTGTCTCAGGTATGAAATTCCATCAGATCCTGGAAGATAGTTAAAGTAAATCTTCAGCAGGGACCTCAGAACTTAGAGAGGGAGAGAAAATTTAGCTTTACTTGAATTGTGGTATACTGTATTATTCTGGAGTTCCCCTAGCCTAAAATGAGATAAAAATTAAGAGTATTTGTAATTAAAATCAGTGACAAGTATTCCTGCTACTGGCTTGTCTTTCCTACTGGGAAAAGCACTATGTGAAATATTATCAGATAGTTTGCTGTTATCTGCATGATATCTGTTTATTAGAACCCATTGATGTAACTAGGAAGCATAACCATTACATTTGCCAATAAAACTACTGCTACAGAAAAGCACACATCATCACAGTTATTGTCTTCTCAGGGGTGTGTTCCAGAGAGACTTACATTGGGCCAACCAATAATTTGTGGGCTTTCTGTTAAAAAAATCAGTGTCTCACAATATTCGAGCATAATTTTAATCTTCCTTTGGACAAGCATCTAAAAACAAAAGAAGAAATGATGCATTCAAATGTAAGAGCCTTACAAAAAAACCCCAAACTTCTATTAATCCAAGTCAAGAGCAATAACTATGCACAAAAGAAATGCATCTAAAATGCAAGACACTTAGTGGGACGATCTCACTTATTCCAAAGCTACTAAAATCAGAATTCTCTTAATGAAGTATAACTGTGTAATTCAGGTGCAAAAATGATGAAAGCATTCACCTTGTGAGAAAAGCAGCTCAGAGACCCCATTAGAGGAGAGATTAGAGCTGGAGAATGCAAGTTAGGAAACCAGTACACGTAAAAGAGAAATAAAAAAGAACTGGTGCACATTTGATTTCTGAAAACTTTAGAAAAAGCACTAGTTGGAAAAAACAAAGGAGAAGAAGTGAAAACAAAGCTTGTTTTCTGACATTCCCCTTCCAAGACCAGAAAAATGCAGATAGAGAAAAGAAAAGCAATATCTAAGGATGATTTGAACACACTAACTGGCATGCTGGAGAGTGAGTACCTGAAGGGACTTACAAGGTGAACAACGTTCTAAGTGCCAGGAAAAATTACTGGTATGTTAATAATTCACAATCTGGGAAAGAATTAAAATGCCTACCCACTCCTCAATGATAGTAAGTTCTGGGATTTATTGTGGTGGAAATATTATTGGAATGGAAAAACATGAAAAAGTTAAAAACTAAATTTTATGTTTTGCAATACCTTTAAGTGTGATCATTGTTCAGCTACCATGAAGTCCTGACTAGAAAAAGTCCTTTATACCTGAATCTCTTGTTCCATTTCAAAATTCAGATAGTCAATCTATTTATTTCCCTCTGTATATTTTAAAAAATATGTTTTGAATGACAAATATCCTTAAAGATAAGTTCAATGCCATGCTTTCTAAGGCCTCTTTCCTCTCATCTCCAATTTTAATTAATCCGAGCTGTTTGTTACTGCACAGCTGTAGTGCACTACAAACAGGCAGAATGAAGGGACTTGGAAAGGGCATCTGGTTCAAGGTTAAGCTGAGATAAAGCCATAACTTGCTTTAGACTTATCTGTATCTCATCTGAACTGTGCGATATGACCCTCTCTTCTTGCTGAGCTGTATTATCTGATTTTGATACTGTGTATCAGCTGACAGACTTCTTGTTGAGCTTTATTCCTGCCACCATGGCTTTCAAAGGTGGTTGCAATGAAGTATGGACAAATATTTAGCAGACCTAAGGAGATCTGGAAATAATTTTACTAAGTATTTTTATAGTAAACTGATTGACAACAATTAGTAGTTTTCCAACACAAGAGGAGCTGCTAAACCTGCTTTTTGTAATAAAATAAGTACAATTCTTCTCAGTGAAATTAAGGTTTCATTGATTTCCAGTTCACTCTTAACAGTATCTTGCTATTTTTATGTTCATCCAGACAACTTTAAATAGACTCTGCTGTTTCAAGTACCCTATGAAAACATTTTCAAAAGTAAGCAACTGGAGAATCAACAGGAGCACAAGTTAAGGTAGGAAAAATCAGCAGGAGAAGAAAAGGCTTTAGGGCCTTTATTTAAGACAGCCAAACACCGTCTTAGAACAGGAAATGGCTAGAAAGTGCAGAGCGGGTTTTGAGAAGATTTCAGCTGAATTCTAGAACTAATAGGTAGCGGTGTTATCTAAGCCACCAAAATTCAAGACTTTCAAAGGTTTTGGCTTTTGGCCCACTTTGGTGCAAAAGCAATTATGTTAATTCTAGAATGCTTCTAACAGAAACAATTAACAGTGCTCTACCATCACAGACCGATTAGAGCTTCAAGCTTCAGCTGGAACCAGTCCACAGATGCTTACATCTGCTCTTATATTTCAGTGACTACCAAGTCTCAGCAGAGTAACACTTTGAATGTTGATCCTGTTTTACTCTTATGCCACAAGAGTACACACATATTTGTTTATGAAAATGGCTTCAAAAAGTTTAAATGTTGTGTTCAGAACAAAGGATGCTGCATTTACCATAGATTCCACTTAGGTTGCTTCTGCAGCACCCATACCTGACACGCTTTGTCAGTGCTTCCCATTTATAAAATGTAAAGTTACACCAGAGGACAACCATGGACCCAGAAATGCCCTAACTGTAAAATACTTGCTTCTGTCTAACTTGGCTTATCCCACTTCTTTGATTAAGCCTTATAAAAGCACAGTTAGGCCTTCATTACAAGTGTTAGGCAATTTGCAAAATCTGTACGTTTTGTTATTACACTACCTTTTTGATGGCAAAAATAGATTTTATTAAAACAAGACTACAAATTAGTTATGGACTATCCCCTGCTCTGTTTTTCATTCAGCATCTAAATATTCAAGGTAATCCAAAGCTTAACTCCACACATTATAAAAACTACCATTTAAAATTAATTTATGTTTAAAATGACCTATAAAACCTTTCTTCTAAACCTCGGTTGAGATATCAGTTGCTTAAATATATTCAACACATTTAGCAGAATCCTATCACCTCTCCTGTTCTTATTTAATTAAGAATTACTTTTGCCAGCCACAGGAGATTCAGAAGAGCTTTCTTTTGAGTTATTCACAAAGTGGTAAAATAACACATGCAGATACAGCAGCTGACAACATAAGCAGGGTCAGTATTAGGACAAACTGGCCAAAAAGAGCAGCTTTAGGCATAATTTTAATCAGTCCTTGGGTGCATGAAATGTCATGGTGTTTCATATGAAATGAAATTATCCCTTTCTCTTAGCTTATTTCTGTTCCAACTAATCCTCTAACTCTTTATTAAACATTATCTTTACCATCTGCTCTGGGTGAATGTTCAACACCTTGCAGAAGAACTCTGGGCTGATTGGTTTTCATGGGCAACATGATCTGAGTTTTATGCACATACTTAGGATTATGTCAAGGACAAAGAGGATGAATAATCCATTAACTATAATAAGCAAGAACTCATATCAGTGCAGCTAGAACATGTGTTATGTTTCAAAAGCAACAGATGAATTGGAGATACGTGGATCATAAAATACCCATAACCCAGGACCCTCTCTATATCAGGACACAATTTCCATACATACACACTCCACTAAACAGCATTTCTGGAGGTGACGTTTCAGTCTTGATGAATCAGAGTTTTTAGTGCTGAAATGGCATTTCCGAGCCTACAACATGCAAAGAAATAGCTCCGCTGAATTGGACATTTCCTCCAACATGGAACAGACAGTAGAAAATATCTGCTCCATGCATCAGTCTTTCAACCACATCTATATGGTCAGTAATATAATGTTACTCTATTTTCATTTTTTTTGTAAGCCTCTAAAATAAATAATCAAAGAACTGCTACCATTTAAAGTCACAGTCTAAACATTTACATTTAAAAAGGTAATTATCAAAAGTAAGCCAAATGTTGCTATCAGTTAGATCCAGTTTTCCTTCCACTCTTTGATAATCATAAACATTAAAAAAACACTATCACTATTAATCATAATATTTAGTGCACTGTATATCATCCTACCAAGAGCTCATTTGCTGCAAAACACATAAGAGTTTGGTTCCTTGCTCACAACATTTCATGTAATTGCTCATCTCTTTCAACTTTACGCATTTGTTGCAATAATTTCTTTTCCTTTGGCTAACCTACTGGACCAAAGTATTTACCCTCTCTTCCACTACAAAGCTTTATGATCCCATAATGAACAACAATCATGATGGTATCTGATCACAGTGTGTACATTAACAACAGAAAATGTCTCAACAATATGTCTTTTTTCATCTCTTTGCAGAGGGTTTGTACCAGGCATCCTTGCAGTATGCTCTAAGATGTAATGACAGGACTGCTCTTCTAAACATTTTCAGCAATTTGCAGAGAATTATATGACCCACGGTGAGCAGTACACTTCACTGCTATATCCTTCTATACACGAATCACAGAATCACAGAATGGTATGGGTTGGAAGAGACCTCTGGAGGTCATCTAGTCCAACTCCCCTGTCAAAGCAGGTTCACCTAGAGCAGGTTGCACAGGAACATGTCCAGGCAGCTTTTGAAAGTCTCCAGAGAAGGAGACTCCACAACCTCTTGGGGCAGCCTGTCCCAGTGCTCTGTCACCCTCTCAGGAAAGAAGTTTTTCCTTATGTTCAGGTGGAACTTCCTCTCTTCCAGTTTGTGCCCATTGCCCCTTGTCCTATCACTGGGCACCCCTGAAAAGAGACTAGTCCCATCCTCTTGGCACCAGCCCTTTAGATATTTATAAGCACTGATAAGATCCCCTCTCAGTCTTCTCTTCTCCAAGCTGAACAGCCCCAGGTCTCTTAGCCTTTCCTTGCACAAGAGATTCTCCAGTCCCCCAATAATTTTTGAGGGCCTCCGTTGGACTCTCTCCAGTAGTTCCCTGTCTCTCTTGAACTGGGGAGCCCAGAACTGGACACAGTACTCCAGATGTGGTCTCACCAGGGCAGAGTAGAGGGGGAGGAGAACCTCCCTCGCCCTGCTGGTCACACTCTTCTTAATGCACAGCAGGATACCATTGGCCTTCTTGGCCACAGAGGCACACTGCTGGCTCATGGATAACTTGTACACCAGAACTCTCAGGTCCTTCTCTGCAGAGCTGCTTTCCAGGGGAAGGAAGGATGAAGAGATGATGGGAAGCTGCCTTCCAGAGATGAAGGGACAGATCAAGGACTTCTACTGGTGTAAATCATCTAAATTCTGTTGATTTCAGTAGAACTATGTTGATTTAAGACAACAGCGTGATCTATATGCTTTCAGATTCAGTAACAAAGTAAAGACTCCGAGGGAGGTAGACATTACTAACTACTGGGCATGCTCCTACAGACTATGAGGGTTGTCCACCTGAGAGCTTTGACTGGCAATAGAAGGCTGTGTTAAATCATGGCATTCAAACCTCAGTACTCTACATGCTTAGTCTGACCAGGGACCCTGACCTCTTCACCTGCTCCTCTGGTACTCACCAGGGGCAAAACAACTAAGAGAATCACTGAAACTTTCTGCCACATGCTCCAGACCACCGCCCTCATAGATCATCGGATTAGAGGGAGATCAGATTAGACCCTAGCTCATCTACTGTATGGGAACCTGCTCAAGTTGCATACCCTAATCTGAACCTCAAGTGTACTGGCAGCAGATGGAAATCTACACAATAGTTGCATAGCTTGGGCTCTTGGTAAGCTTATTTTCCTAAACTTCAAGATCAGTGACCAGCTTAGGAGTACAACCTACTACTAATAATTTTTTAAAAAGAGAGTAATAGAGCTGAAAGAGCGCCAAATAGCATTATATGAAATGGCAAACAGTAGCCTAGTTATCTTCCTCTCCCAGTCCTCTATGCATAGGCAGCATTCAGCAGTAGTAATAGGTAAGCAAGGAGTGATCCAGATACCAGATGCAACACTACACATTTCCTTCCTCTCTCCCTCTTCCTCTGCAGGAGTCCTCCACCCAGGAATAAAACAAAAATTCACATTCCTACTTCATCTCAAACCCAAACACAGAAGCCCTGGGGGGTGAAGAAGGAAGCAAAGGCGAATGGTACAAGGAGTCCTTCTATAGGCTTTTCTGTCTGAGATCCCAGCCTCTAACTGTCAGCATATTTCTGCCCCTGTCAGAACCACACTTCACTACTTTGATTAGTTTAGACTTGCAGTCTCCTGTTCTCAGATTTAAGCAGCCAGTGCATTCTTCAGTTAAATCTATTCTATCACAGAATCGTTCTGTTTCATAGGACTATGTATGTACCAGTGGAATAAATACGACATAATCTGGCACATATTCAGAATGTTGTCTACATTTCTGTAGTTAAGCATGTTTATGTCACAGAATTTCTCATGCAAATAATTGGCTGCTTAACACACTCGGAGAGTTCTTTTTAAACTAGTCTTTGTGAATCCCGCAATTCTGAGTACAAACACCATTACTAAATGAAAGTCTTCCAAATACATAATATTCTGAGTAAATCCCATTTAAGATAGGATACTACTGCTCCTGAGTAGACAGAAAAATGGGTTCCAAACACTCAAGTCTGGTCAGAGGTCTAGGCCACTCAGCAGGAAGCACTCATATCAGCTCCCATCCTAACCATTGAACTTCAGAGACTCTTCAAAAGTACAGAATGGAGTTGTTTTTTTTCCTGCTAATATTCCCATTAAACTTCTTCATGTGAAAGAAATTAAAGTGACTTTTCAGGTGCGCCTGTTGAAGAGTGCCAATTTTCAACCCAAAGAGAATTTTAAAACAAAAGATAAACTTAGTATTCATTCTTATCTAGAAAGTGTCTCTCCACTCAACAAATCTTATTTATGTACATATATACATGCATGATTTACCTGAGGTGGAAGGACAGTGGGAGATGTAGAAGAACCCTCTCCAGAATAAAAACCTTGAATGTATAAAAAGAGGAAAGCAGAAGAGTTACGTGAAGTGTTAAAGGGAAATAAAGATTTTATACATATCTTAACTGTTAGCATGAGTAATACTCAAAATGGATTTGGTTTAGGTTACCAGCTTTTATCCAGATTATCCAGACAATCAGCATCTGGTTTAAGTCCTCTGTGTAACCATCTGTAGTAATGTCACATGAAGGATTAGCCTTATCTGACATTTGTAATGAATATATGGATGGAAGAAAAGCAAGGGGTGTGAAATCGAGTGCAATTGTTAAAACTTCAGGTGAAATCACATCTTTATTTGCTGATTCTGATAAAAACTGGGGGGTTTTGACTTTTCAAATATTAGTGTATGTATTTAAAAAACAACATATCCTCACTGATTTTTTTTAAATAAAAGCAGGCAAATTGAGAAAAATAATGTAATAGCTTTTTATATGTGACCTTTTAAACGTAACTAGAACATTAAATAAAAATAAAGCCTAATTCTCCATGTTCAGTTATGACAGATGGGTGTGATCACAAAAACATCAAAGGCAGGCTTATCCTAATCCTGTAAAGTGGTAAGTGCCTCCTGAAAGGTCCTGAGTGTCTTCTAATCCTACTGAGGATAGGCTGCAAGTGCATCAAAAGGTAATGGGAGTAAGTAACAAGGGTAATAGTGGGCCTTTCTGTCCATAGGAGGAACAATATGTATGAAGAAGATCTGGTATGTTAGGAAATAACCTGATTTATCTAAACATAGAGATGAGGAAGTACAAAGACGTGTGTTTATTTTCCACTCTCCATGAGCTTATATTGTATATATTGTATGTCCTTAAGCACAGAGCATGTGGCTCTAATTCAGAAAATCTGGCTTCTATTCCAGGCTCTGTTATATACACAATATCGCACAGTGCCCCAGGCCAGTATCTTTACCTCTTGGCATCAGAGACTTCTTTCTACAAAAGGTGAAATCAAATTGGCCTCTTTTCAACAGATCATGAAGTTTTGCAAAAGTGGTAAGACATAAGAATCTACTTTAGTAATTTAGTGCATCAGAATGTACGATGGAAGAAGCTAATCTTTGAAGCAGAAAAAGAAACTCAAATTAAATCCTAAGAAATGTATGTTTTGATTTGGGGGTTCTGCCTTTGGGTGCAGTAAAATATTCAGGATAGGGAAAATCAGAATAAAGGATCCTATATACTTGCGGCAGGTAGAACTTTTAGAAGAAGAACTGAATTGGAATGACTGTTGATTAGGTCAAGTTCACCATGAAAAATCTTTTCATTTTAAGAGCAGATAAACAAACAAGGTATATTGTGACAACGTAAACCACTCCTCCCACTTTAAAACAAGCCTGCTAAGTCACGCAGCAAAAACACCTTGTGCAAAGTCACAGATGATATCTCAGATAGGTTAAGACCTAAGCCTCAGCCAGTTTTACCTCATCTCAGTGAAACTCCAGGATGATTCCTATTGGTGATATAAGACATCCATATCTCATTTCCTTGTGAAATGGCCACAAATGATAGCTGATATTTGAAAAAGGCTTCTTAATAGGTGTATTATTAGATGCCACATGCCCGCAAGGTAGCTTGATGCTTTATTTTTTTTCTTCAGATATTCAGATACTGCTGTTACCAGGCAGAATGTCACTGATGACTACATTTTATAAATTTGTGTGAGACATTTTTATAGCCCATGCTGTATTGGCACCATTGCCCAATATGGCATGCAATTACTTTGTTGTTGCTGTTGTTGCTGAGGGCCAAGCTCTAACAAATTAAATCTAGAGAAGGGAAATAGGCTTATATGCAAATGGAATTAAATGCTGACACAGGGATAAAACAGCACTGGATTTAGACAGGACTCTCCCCCCAACTTTTTAACCAATCATTAGATTTAAACTGAGCAGACGGATTCATCTTTGATTTAACTCCACTGTAATCAATGGAACTGCATCAGGGATGAACCAAGAGCAGTATGTTTTTGACAGTTTTTATGCAATGGCTATCCAGAATGAAGTAGATGAAATTTTTTTTTTTTGCTTATAATTTATGAAATTATTTCCCCATCCCCAAATCCCTACATCAAGGAAATTAGTTAGTGCATAAAAACGGATAAAGTAGGCAGCTGCATGCCAAATACCAACTGCTGGCCACAGGCTCTGTACCCATAAACCAGAAGCCATTTATCTGACTTACCTGTAATCCAGAAAGAACTCCCTAATGGTGTAAATCCAGCTGGATAGTTTCATGGTTACTCCTCAATATCACTTGCACTGCATAAAAACAATGAAGTACATTTAGTGTTTACATAGTATCAGTATCACATATAAATAATTGCTGAATTTAGAAAAGTATGTTCTTTGGTGATCTATAGAAGACCTAGGAAGTTGGTCTGATCACTGCATTAGATGAGATCCATATTTCAGTAAATTTTTAGTATCCCTGGTTGCATTTTGTGCCTCTATTACATGACTACTCCTATACATGACTTCTCCCTTACCTGTCTCCACTGGCACTTCCTGTGCAAAGAATAAACTGTTTATCAAAATACTTTGTAAATTAATGTAGGACCAAAGGACTCTGGCAACACGCGCTGTATATGGAACTAATGAGGAACTAGGGATCATTGCTCATAGCAATCTGACAGACCCTGATTTTTTTGGCACTTTGTTTTTTGGCACCTTGTCCTCTTAATTTTTCTCCCTCTTTCTAGTTTTTCATTGCTTCTTTTCAGCTGACAGTTCATTGCTTATTCATTTATTCATGGGTCTTATATTTTTAGTTTTGAGGATTCTTTATTCAGTGGTAAGTTTGGAGGAATTACATAGCCACTTCTCTGTGTTAAAGTCATCAAATGATACAGAGAACTTCTGTACAGTCATGAAGTTCTACCCTTGTAGTGTTACAGTTTTCACTCTTACATTACTTTCTCCCACACAAAGTTCTAGCTTCTTTTTCACTGTAGACATATAATGCTATTTTAGGTAACTGCTAATGGTTAACCACCTATATTTGAAGGAAGCATAACAAGCTTCATACTGGCTCCTATGACATGGTCACCATCAGCCAGGTTGCAGATGATCTGGCTGAAATGTTATATAGTACAGTGCTTTTTACTTTGAGGCCTGTGGAGCCCCTCGGTCCACAAGAGGTAATTAAGAGAAGTTTATTGTCAAGAAATAAGTTCATCATGTTAAACATTTGTTAGCTTCTACAGTGGAGTTATCCTCAGCTGGCAGAGTAGCTTTAGGACTAAAGGTTCTCTAGGCAAAGACAGCGAAGTAGACAAATTTCAAAAAGCAAAATGGATTCCAAAGCAAGAGTCACTTCAGATCAAATTGCCTTAGCAAAACATCTATTTCCTTTGGACCCCTTCTTACATACGTAAAAATAAGAGGTAAGAATGAAACAAGACAAAGATCTAGCATTGCACTTAAATTTGTGGGATTACTGATCTTTGTTTACATTTGCTGTTCTGTAACAAATCATTAGGGACAACAGTGCTTCTCAGTACTATTATACCAAACAAAGGTGCTAGAATCCGGTCTGAGGCACATACAAATGTTTTTTCTTTCCTCAAACATATGTATTTCCTTCTTCCTCACCCATCCAAAAAAAACACAAACAGGTATTTGCTACCAATGCATTTTGCTTACTGGATATTTTTGAAAGCGTAATCAGAATTACTTTGGCAACATGCAGTCCTATCGAAATATGAACAACCAAGAGGATTACTATGGCATCATATATTTTAATGAAAAGCTAGTTCCAAAAGTTTAACTATGTTGCAAAGAAATAAGCCAATAAAAAGTGAGGAAACTAACTGCTTTCATAATACACATTCAGCTTTAACGAGAAAGATAAAATACTACCTTTCCAAAAGGAAGATTAAGATCTTACAGTTCAACTACTAGCACTTTCCAGAATATGGGGCATGAAAGGCTGAGTATTCTCCTTTTTTCAAGCAGTAAAAGTTTCAGGTTTTTAACCCATTTATATTTGTTGCCATCTTCCCATCATTTGTATTTCACTGATTTCAAAACACAGAAAATAGTCCATCAAAATAAAACATTTTATAGATGCTACTGTATTGCAATCTGTACTGCAAACTGTATTACAATCCTTCTAAATTCTCACCTTGGAAACTACAGTAATTTTCAAGTAATAAAAATTTATGCTTACTTTCTGGAGTTCTAGCTCTAAACATTTTGTTCTGTTTAGTCATTCAGTATGATCTGATAGTAGCATACTCTAGAGTCTTCATTCTTATGCAAAGAAATAGAGTTAGAGACTGTAACTAAGATTAGCATGAATTCAAAGGTCTAAGCAAAACTAAGATACTCGATGTCTGTTACATAAGAAGTCAAATCTGCATGAAACTGCCCCTTTGAATATTACTAGTATCAGTAAGAAAGTTTCCAACTCAAGCATTATAAGCATAATTTCTTTTCCAGTCTTTCAACAGATGAAAAACAAAGAGCATTTTAAGGAGAGATATTTGCATCAGGTCTTATATCCAGGAAAAAATCTTGCTGGAATTGAGTAACATGCTTGCATGTAACACGCAACATCTTGCCTTGAAACTTCAAGGTAAGTGGTTCATTAATACTTAGATCTTTCTTCTACTTTAGCTTTGATTTTCTCCTTTTTGTCTACCAAAATATCCAAACTGATCTGTAGTTGCAAGAACATTATTCTCCATGAGTTTGTTATGTCTACAAAGAATCAGTTTCAAAACTAGTTAGGGCATTTAAAGAGGCTGGTCATATAATGAGGTAATCAATTCACACAGATGTTACAGGGTTTTACATGGAAATCATAAATAAAAGGAATCTATTTAGTACTCTTTAAAATGCTTTTCAGTTCCACGGGGTCACTGGCTGCTGTTCAGCGAAATCTCTCTGCTGCTCTGGAGCCCCCTGCCGTAATGCGAACACAGACCTTGCCGATGCCAGGGGCGGCTGCCTTTGCCTGGCCCCTTCATCTGGAAGAGCTATAGCTAATTAACTCCACAGCTGCCAGTGGTGCCCAGCTCTCAGATGGACATAACATCTTGGACTCTGAATATTCCCTCTTTATCTTTCCCCAATGCTAGAACCTTATCTCGGTCTCTTACCAAAACTAAATTATGTTCCTAAAGAAAGTTTTATATTCATTTGGGAAGAAAGCAGTAAAAGCGGGAGTCAGAGAACAGTCTTTTATGCAAAACAGAAGAAAAACAAATATTCATGTAGTCATCGTAGTAATTAAATGAATATCCAAAATAGAATTTGAAAATGGGTTCATTGTGAGAAAATGCCCCATTAATTAGTGAGCTGCCAACAACTACAAGTAAAAGGAATCACCCAGACACAGAATGTGAGAACTATTCAGTGAAAGCATTTTAGAATCATAGAATCA
>VZZY01019009.1:0-10547 GCA_013400335.1 Eurystomus gularis | reverse complement strand
CCTTTCTTGTTGCCTTCTTACATATTCTGACACCTTCCCTATAGTTCTCCCAAGTGACAAGTCCCTTCTTCCATGAACTGTAAAATTTCTTTCTTCCATGAGATTTCCTTCAGAAGCTCCTTGCTCATCCATGCAGGTCTCTATACAGTTATCACATTACTTAATAGAATAGTAAACTGACTGTAGAATAGAATAGAATTGTAGACTGACATTTATAAATCATAAACCAGAGTGGTGGTTATGTGAGGGACCTGCATAATAATTGTGAATGTGCATGCAACATGCAAATGCTGAATAGAAACATTTGGAAGAGAAGGGAAAAACGCTTTAGAAACAGCAGGCACAGTGAAAGCCATTTTGAAAGCAGCTTTGAGCTTTCTTGTAGAGGAGCCAAGGCTTTTTGTCCTACCTCATCACTGCTGTCATAGCTGACAGGTGAGCAGCTCTATAAGCCTTAGCCTCCTACAATAGGATAACCCTTTGGCATACAAAAATGAGATATCTACAGCTCATTTAGATACTAAAATATACTCTGTATCCCACAACAACCACAATATGCAGGCTTAACATCTCTTTTCCTACTGGTGAGACGACTTGTTCTCACTAACAATATTGTACAGATTTTCCTACTTTGTGAAAAATGCAGGGCCATTGTATTACCAGAATTACTAGGAGACACCAACCAGAAAAATAATAATTCACATTTACTGCCCTGGTGAACATACACCAAACAACTATATCTTAATAGATACCTGCTTATTATTAACTCTTAAAACTTAATCCAATGTTTATGTATGTCATAAAAAGGAGAAATTTTATAACATTAAAAAGCTATTAAGACCACTTTATGTGATACTTGAGAAGATATGGTTTGGGGTTTTTTTGCATAGGAAGTACATGCAGATTGTTTTAATATGGCTCAGTTACAACACAGAGTGTAATCTGCCTTAAATGTTCACCATTTTTTGTAATAAGAGTTTTTGGGGCAAATCTTTACTGCAACTATCCAGGTCAACAACATTAGACACCATTGCAGGAACAACAGTGTGTCCCATGTAACCTTATTGCAAGCTAGTAAAAAGGCCTTTCCCATTTTGAGCCACCTGAAATTAGGTCTCTGGTTTCTCTGGCTGCAGAAGACAACAGAAGCTACTGGTCACAGCATGCCTTTCTGAAACTGACCAAAGAGCTGCTCCTAAACTGCAATAAGCCTGGTATCATCAACAGTCATGTGGACTTTCACTAGACTTCTGCCTGCTTTTTCACAAAACAGGAATTGCTGGTGCTTCTGTGTTGTTCTGGTTTCTAGCTGTGCTTCCTTCATTTTGCAGACTGCAAGTTTCTTCTACAATTACTATTTCAATAGCATTTTGACTTCTTTACTTCCTGACTGATGGTTTATGTATCAATTCCACACTGATGTGCAATTGTGTTAAATGTACCTTGCCTTCATGCATGAAGTTGCATAGTCTCCAACACCTGTACCTCGAAGTGTGACAAATACACAGGTTTTTAAACAACAGTCTGTCTACATAAAGTTTCTTCTCAACCAGCTATGTACACACACTTCAGGTCCAGGCTCATACTGGAGACCTTAGGGCTATAAGGAACCAGTTTTGGACTAATAATTCTTTAATAAAATGCTTTTGATTTCAACTGCAATTACAACAAGTGCACTTTTTGCCCACATCAAGATTTTGAGCATAACAAATGATAATGATCTGCATATCTGGTTATTACAGCTTGGAACACCTACATTTCTTTGTTTTGAATACTAGAAAAGAGAAAGAAATGAGTACAGATGTGATGCAAAGGGACAGTCAGTGTCTAGCCACAAATACGTTCTTCATGTTATCTGCATCACATCTGTACTGGATTAAATAAAGCATCGCTGAACAGTTGTTTTGTCCATGCTAAAATACGTTGTTCAGAAAAAATACCAATTTTCTAACGATACTATTTTTTCTCCATTCATATCTCAAAAATCAACAACAAAGGCACAAAACCAGCTCTATACCTGAAATTCAAACTAGCGGGAAATTAAAATCAAAATACATCCTTCAAAAATAAAAATCCTAAAGTACAGAATTAACTGCAACAGAAAAATTCAGGGTTCACCTTTGTTGTGACTGTTGCAACAAAGCTCCCATTAGCAAACATCACCTGCAATACCCATCTTAGTTTTACATTAGGAAAGAAATAGTGCTGTAATATCATAGATGAACATCTGGATTCAACTGAAAAAATAGCAAACTGCTACTGGGGTCCATGTTTCATTTTGTATGTTAAAACTACAGTTAAACTACAGAAGCGGACTTAAGGAAATTCTCAATTTAAAAGGCCATGTAAGAAGCATGGTCAAAGCTGTAGTAGCAGTAACAATACTACCAACAGTAGTAACATTAATACCAATTAATTAATATGTAAAGCAAGCGATATAAACCATGAGTCTCTACCCATGCCTGAGACGCAGTCTGTGCTCCACCAGCACACGCAAGGTGCACCCCTTCCCCAGGCCAGCCCTCCCCTTATATAGTGGGCATGATGTCATTATGGTATTGACTATCCCGTTGTCTCGTTCATTTGTTTATCCCAGCCATGGCCTCTCCCAGCTGCAGCCTCTCCCAGCTGATTGTGAACCCAGGACACAGAGACACTGGAAGAAAATGGTAAAGGCTAGCCATCAAGTTATTCCATGCTTTGTTAGTGAAACTATAAAACCAGAACGCCTCTCATAGAAGTCAGGAGGGTCAGTATTCACCCAGGACTAAAACCTAATCACACAATTAATTTCAATGCATGAAGATTTTGGCAAGATAGGTGTAAGTAACTTGAGGTAATGCAGGAAAATAGGCTTCTAAAATTATTTAAAAGAATAGTAGCTAAGTTCCTTAAGGAGACAAAAGTTCTCTCAGCTAAGTTTTCATTTATTGCATTGAATAACACGTCAGCATAACATTGCTGCAATGGTGTATCCTTGTTACAGCCCATTTTTACCCCTCATAGAGGGGGTTATCTGGTTATCTGCTTCGGTGATAATGATGCATCTGGGTGCAAGGATCCCAACCTGCTAAGCCAGATTCAGGGGAAATCTCAATCCCTGGGGTTTGTATTTTCCTCCCATCTGAGGGTGGGGGGGGGCAGCGGCCACGTGGTGCTTGGATACAGGGAAGGGTCTAAACCACCACAACCTTTAAGATCATCAAGTTCAACCTAGCACTACCAGGTCACCACTGAACCATGTCCCTAAGCACTACATCTACATATCTTTTAAAAATCTCCAGGGACTGGGATTCAGCCACTTCCCTGGGCAGCCTGTTACAGGGTTTTACAAACCTTTCTGTGACAAATTTTTTCCTAATGTCCNCCCCAGTTCTCTCAGCGGTTCGCTGTAGGACTTGTTCTCTAAGCCTATCACCAACTTTGTTACCTTCCTCTGGGCCTGCTCCAGCACCTCAATTTCTTTCTTGTATTGAGATGCCCAGAAGAGAACCCTGCTGGCCACACTGTTTCTGATACAGGCCAGGATGATGTTGGCCTTCTTGGCCACCTGGGCACACTGTTGGCTCGTGTTCAGCCAGCTGTTAGCCAACACCCCCGGGTCCTTTTCTGCCAGGCAGCTTCCCAGCCACTCTTTCCCAAGCCTGTAGCATTGCATGGGGTTGTTGTGACCCAAGTGCAGGATCTGGCACTTGGCCTTGTTGAAGCTCCTACTTGGCCCATCAATCCAGCCTATTGAGATCCCTCTGTAGAGCTTCCCTACCTTCAAGCAGATCAGCACTCCTGCCTAACTTGGTGTTGTCTGCAAACTGACTGAAAGTGCCCTCGATTCCCTCATCCAGATCATTGATAAAGATATTAAAGAGAATATACATGTTCAAAACTTGCATTCTTTCCTGCTGGCTATGCTCTTTTGCATTTTGTATTAAAGTCAAACATAACCTGAGGTTATATCTTGTATTCCTTTTGATCTCTTTTTTAACCTTGTCAGATGCAGCCTTTAGAGATAAGTTTGCTATGTTACATAAATAAAATAGCAAATATAAAAAGAATAATTTAAAAGCACATTTCCAGCATTTTAAAGTGTCTCTTTTATGACCTTTGCACAAATGTTTTCAGCATCTTCAGAAATTAGGGATGTTGTGCTAATACTATTTAACATCCTTGATTTAACTTTTTTTTGGTTATATATACTTGGATTCAAAGCTGCTAAGATCTTACACAAAGAGCAGGGCTTTTCTGAGAGAAGCTGTCTCCTCATCTAACCTAATTGCTTGTATGTCACTACTAGTATTTAGCTTTGCCAGACAATAGGCAGAGCATTGAAATATTTCTGAATAATTTCTTCTTATGAAGTTGATTACTCATGGGAATTTCACCAATGTTTTGGGAAAATCTTTTACAATATTGATAAATTAACAATTGTCTTTCTGTTCTTCTATAAACTTACATTCTCAGTTGTAGAGAAAGCTGTAAGAGACTTAAGAGAGTTTTCCTTTATATTTTTCTTTTTTCTAATAGAAATATTAAATATATAATCCTTCTATCCTATGCCTTAGTCTACAGAGTACAGGTGGACAACTCCCATAGATTGTCAGGATTCAGATTGCTAAAAACCTGTACTCTTGCACAATCTCTTAATCTTTAAAATTCAAGTTGAAGAGTGATACCAGTAGCAAAACATTAACCATTTAGAAGGCACTTTGGAATGACTTAATTAGTGCCTGCTAGAGTATTTCATTCTGAAAATCTAAAAATATATGATAGCTACATAATGCCTAAAGTACTGAAAAAGGTCCATGACGGAATACATTGCTACGTTCATAAGTAGCAGTACGAAGGCAAAAAAACATTAGCCAGATCTCTAAAAGCAGATTTTTTTCACTGAAAAAAAAAAAAAAAAGTAAAAACTATATTGTGTTGACGAAAGGGACCAGTTCCTTATGAGATCTGAAAATATTTAAGAACAATCAAGTTGGTATGGTATGTAGTTTGGAAAGTTTAAAATGATGCAAATAGGATTAGTCCTTGCAGAATACCCAAACCATATGGATTAAAGAAACTGTGGGAGGGACATCAAGAGTTGCAATGAACACTTAAACTCAGAACAAGTCTGTTCAGTGTCAGTCATTTTGGAGTGGTGCTCTATCAGTTACATTTTCACCACTGACAGTAGGTGAGGTCAGGCACCTACCACATCTAAATGGTGACTCTCCAGTACCTAATTTATTTCTGTAAAACAAAATTGCATTTCTGAAATCATGTGAGCATTTTTAGATAGATTTATTTCACTTTCTTAATATAAGCTGTTTGAGTCATTGCCTGCTAACTGACAAATGTAAATCTTGAAGCATAATAACACTATTATTCTTGGATCTCAGCAACAAAAATAAAAGCATATTACTTTATATCCACAAAGAATATAAAAATGAAGTGCTTAAAAATTGTAGGAGAAACTTTAGTAGACACAAATTGCAAAATCAAAATTGCATTCTCAGAAGTGCATTTCAAGTAAGTATTGAAAGTAAATTAATATTGCCTATATATGCAATTGGTCAGACTCAATAAATATATCCAGCTCAAATTTATTGCATGAAAATAAAGTTGTTAGGATTTCCAAGAAAATGGTCATGGATTTAAACCAGCAATTTCCATGCATTACAATCAACATTCTTGGGGGTTTGTTTCAACAGAGTACAGATTCTTTTCAAGTATTCATATATGGTAGACTTTCAAAAGGTATTCCATCAACTAAAGTTGACTCATATGTGTAAAAATATTATCAGTACATGTAGTAACAAGAGTACAATTTATAATGAGCAGTAGGGCTGTAAACCACATGGAAGCATGAGTTAATTCAGTTTTAATTAACATATAGGAGGAAAATCACCGGGGAGAAACCTGTAAAAAAAGCCCCAAACATCATCCTACAAGGATTCAATCCAAAGAACATCCTGAGAGAAACATAAACCAAAACAACTCATCCTTTTTTTTGCTCCTACTTTTAATCTTCTGGGTTCTGAAAATAAGCTTAAGGTCCCAAAATAGTCATATGAAAATTCTCTCTCTCTTTTAAATTAACCTTAGGAATATGGAAGTCAACATATTCTTAAATTACATCAAATATAAAGTTAATGTGCACACAGGCCAACACTAACAGGGAGAAAAAAAAAGAGCATTCTGTGCAATCCAGGGGTTCCATCAAAACAATGACATAAAAATAAACTTAAAAATGAGATGGAAAGAAATGAGAGAATGAGGAGGGGAAAAGATGAAAAACCCTAGATATTTGTGTCTCAAAAATTTGCTATCAACTATACTGATTTACCTGGAAACTGGGGAAATTTTCTCAGGTAACCAACTGTGAAGTCTACATTCTCTATTCAACAGTTTTAGTCCCTGTGGTTTGCTGCACTTTCAAACACAGTCATCAACCAAGGATGTGGAGCATCATGTGTGGCAAGCAGAACAACTTGCAGCAAAATGCTGGTAGAAATTATCAAATAAATGAAAACTGTTTGGTAACAATCCATAGAGAATTATGCATAGTATCTCTGCTTGACCACAAATCAAGCCTTGCTGTGGCCTAAGTTTGTCTGCAACAGCAGATACTCCTTGTCAAATGCAAGGGCTAAGACCAAATCACATATGCATTATAAACATACTGCATGACTCTAGACTATTTCCTAATTTAATGTGGTATCTGTCTTCTCTGGAGCATTTCCTTGAGCCTTTCATTTCTTCTGTTGTGTTGAAATACCTCCCTCTATCAATTCTCTCCATTTTCTTCCCTGAAGTTATTTACCTACTACAGACAAGGTTTTAGAATATGGCATAGTAGATATTCTAAGTATAGGAGACAGGACTTTTGAAAAATATTTTTGATTACTTGATTTGTTGACTATGATGATTTTCACTACAGTTCATTTTTAGGGTAACATTCCATCTAAAAGTGCACTGAGGATAAATAGCATTGAGTGTTTCTTGCCTTTTAACTTAGATTTGGATATTTTTAGAATTAGATCAGCAGACATAATCAAAAAGCCAGCACAATTTAGAGTCAATTTTCCCTGATATAATCCTATTTTTTTTAATTATATTGGTTATACTAGTGCAACTGAAGCCACATGGGACTTTCCACGTGTGCTGTGGGCAACAAGGAAAGAGATTTTATGGATGTCTATATTTTGTCTGTAGTAACATGTCTGTATTTTATGTAAGTCTATAACGCTTTAATTTAGGTCTTTTTTACATTTGAAGTTCTGTAAGAAGTGAGTCATTTTCTAGGCTTACAGCATTATCAGGAAAAGTGACTGGTACCCTGACCATATTTGAGGTGTGAGAACTTGAAATTGTAACTGGGAAAATTCAATTCTAACCTTTTTCTGGACCCTCTTGAAGTTCAGTTGAACTTGAAGAAGTTTCAGTGTAACAGTAATATCAAAGGAAACAAGTCCTGTTATAGCTGTCGCGCTATCATAGATACTGATTTTTACAAGCTCTCATTCTCCAAGTCAGATAAATTGCATGTCTGGGAAAAAACACAAATGTCTTTTATCGCCTATCTCATTGCACGATGAAAGCTGTGTAATAACGATTCTTTTTTCCAAAATAATATTGTCTCTGTCATAAAAAAATTCTACTGAGATTTTACTGGAAATTTGTCAGTCTTCTCTGTTAAAGCTATTTCAAGGAAAATCACTTCTGAGGCTGTTGAAGAGCACCATTACCTAGTGAATCAGTCACAAGCTCTATCATTACCTCTTTAAATGGCAACACTGACAGGTTTGTGCCCTTTTCTCCTTATCAGGTGCTAACTAGAGTCCGGAAGAGTGTCCCAAAGCACCTCAGATAAGCTACTCCTTTCCGGACAGAAATCACACAACCAGAGGGCTTCCTCCTTCTATACTGATACACACATTGGAAAGCCCAATTATTTTTCTTAGAATTTTTCTTTCATTTCTCACTTATATTTATTATCAATATATATTTTTTCTGTTTTCTGTTTTTTAAATAAAATTTAAAAATACTGAAGTCTGTCTCAATTACTTTGGTTTACCCCAGATATTACACTATTTCTTCCTTTTTTCATTTTATTGGCATTTTGTGAGGTAAACAGGGCTAAAAAAAAAAGTGTTGTGGATTTTTGTTTCTTGATATGCGAATAATTACAGAATGGTAAAATTTACCTTCCTTCAGTAAAACTTTTACTTCATTGAGGTCACTGATAACACATAAAGTTAAGTCAAAGGGAACTTTTTCATGATCTACAGCAGAGGAAAAAAAATTTCACAGTGTCTGGAAATGTAAGAAAGCATAAACATTATCTGGACACAGCTACCAAAACAGATATTAAACCATGTTAATCTGTGAATTCCCAAGGATAACTCATTAAGGGATTGCAAAAATTTAATAAAAAGCAATATCTTAAAACAATTACTTAAAGCAAACATTTAAGATACAAATGGAAATGGTATTGTTAATGACTATGACTGCTAATTATTTGGTCCCTGGTGAGCCTTGCATACTTCAATATCTCAAATCCACAGTAATTCAGAAAGAACAAAATATTAACAAAGGACAGTGTAATGTAAGCAACTAAACATGTTTGTCCATGCCCCTATACTGTCTTAATCAAGTTTTTACAAATGACTACAAGCAAAATTAAGTATGTGCTTATGTCTTGGGAAGACATGATCTGAAGTCTTTTTGATCTCAAGTCTTTTAAGCAGTGTTACATTCTACTAATCCTCAGCTCATTTTATTCCTTTTTTCAGAAGTGAATGTTCACATTCCAATACAGGCCATATAGCCAATCTCTATAAGAGAGTACAAACATTAAATCAAGCTCCATGTCATTTTAAGGGTGCAAATTTTGCTATTCAACTATAAGGTATCGTGAAGATGGGTGCTCCAAAACCTTGTAATCTGCTATAAACACATATCCCTCTTTTGCTTGTCCTTCAATAGGTAATAGAAAGAATCTGTGCAGAATGCCATCCTTATGAAACCTCTGAGGCTTCCCAAGATAGGTTTACATCTTGCTCATAGGGAACTTCACTGTTATGTTATGGATAAAACTATTCCTTATAATAAAACACAAAAAAAGAGAGCTTTCATAGTATGCCTGGAGATCAATGGTGATCATATCTTAAAATGCTACCAAAAGCTTAATGGGTAAAGAGGAAAGGAAGGAAACTGAGAACCCATATTTCCAGCATTTAAAAAAAAAAGAAAAAGAAAGGATTAAACTCTCCTCCAAAAGCCACAATATTTCAGTGTAAATTACATGAAGCATGAACGTTACACCTTTGCCAATATTACCCAACAGTAAGCCCTATATTTCACCCAGGTGTGAGTTCTTCCAAATATATTAAGGACTGTTTCAGGCATATTAAAAAGCCCATCTCCTTCTCTATTTTACCACTCACAGCTAGTTCTGTATTTATAAAGCAACTTCACCTATGATAAAAAAAAAGTCACACTCGTACTACATTAGAGTACTAAATAACAAATTAGGAGAAATTGGTTGGGGGTGGAGGGGGGTACACTCTGTTCAGCCAGAAAAGATAATTTTATGAATAGTAAAGATTTTTCATTGCAAACTACATCCAAACACTATGGAAGATTTGTCTACCATGACAAAAAGTTTTGAGAAAATCCAACACTTCTATGGCAATTCAGTTCTCCCAATGTGTTTTGGCCAGTACTGAATCCTTACAGCAAACAAAAAAATTTCAGATTTGATTTTTCAGGCAGTTTTTCCAGGAAAATTCACAACACCTTAATATAAAAAAAATCCTTTGCTGAGCTATTATCTCTATCATTACTACAGCATTTGCTGTGATACCAGCTTCAGGGCAGGTAAAACTGCTCTGGGGAAGGGATCTAAAGTGGAAAAAGGCTGACAAAAAGCTCTTTTGGGGGCTTTTTTTTAAGCCGGGACTAATGACTTGCCTCTGTGGGACCGGCAGCTTGGGGGAGGGCAGCCGAGAGAGCGTGGGCGGAGCCACCCTCAGTGGGTAAGTCTTTGTTAACAGGGGAATAGTTAAACGTGCTGGGAACTAACCCGTGTATTGTTTTTGAGAAGTCTTTTGATTATAGTAGCAACTATGGCTGCAAAACGATCAAAGGTCATAAGGAAAACAGTGGGCACCCAGACTGAGGCCCCACACAAGCATGCGGGTGTTCAGGCCTCGGGGTGCAGAGAGTGCCGGAGCCTGGCGCTTGCCATGGAGGGGAGCAGAGGCAGTCTCTGGAGGGGAGACTCAGCCTGGTGGCTGAGCTGAAGGATGAGGTAGAAAGGCTGAGGAGTATCAGGGAGTCTGAGAGGGAGATAGACTGGTGGAGCCACTTCCTGCATGGTAAGCAGCAAAGACCACAAGAAGCTGAAAATCCCCTCCCTTCTGGCCATCAGGCAAAAGGGGGGAGTCTAAAGGATGGGGAGGAGTAGAAGCAGGTGCCTGCCAGGAGAGGAAGAAAAATCCCTGCCTGGCCATCCTCACCTGCCCGATTGCCTGCCCCATAGGTATGGGGCCCTAGATCAT
>VZZY01019007.1:7011-22301 GCA_013400335.1 Eurystomus gularis | reverse complement strand
TTAGAGGTCTTTTCCAACTTTAGGGATTCTATGATATGCTGATTATATTGCACCATTATAATAGCTAGATAATACTAAATTTTCTGATTTTGGCCTAAATCAGAGAGAAGAATATTTCTATGTTCTTTTCTGGTAGCAGAACCTTTAGTTGATCTGGAACATCTTCATATGTGATAGCAGTTTATTTTTATTTCTCATTCCCATATTTCAATGTAGATTTCCCCTTTCTTTATGTAGATGTAGTTTATCACAAATTATAAGCTATTTATTAAATGTAATTTTTGAAAGTTGGGCAGAAAAAGCCCTTAATGGATTCTTCAGCTTGTATCCATCCTTCCACTCTGTATTCGCTTAAGTTTGAAAGTTTTCTTTAAATCCATCATCGTTAAATCTTACAGCTGCAAATTCTAAGTTTATTTTTGCATCTGCTGTAATCTACAATAAAACTGAGGGGAGAATGTTTCTAAAATGGAATATAAATACTTACAGGTCCCTCCAGCTTTCATCGAATACTATCTTTTATCTAGTAGTTCTGCAGTCACTGCTGGAGACAAGTGAGTCATCTCTCTCAGAAGCTGGGTACTGCTTTGAAACTGCTCACTGGAATGTAGGAAAGAGGACAGTGAGATGTTGAAAGCATGAACTAGAACTCATGACATCGGTGAAAAGGAGAGAGATGGGTGTTGTACATTGTAAGGATACTGTTTACAGCCAAAAGTGCTTTAGCTGCAGTAGTACATGCATCTCTCCTATATAATACGCATATAGACGTAGTCCAAGAACTCTATTTTTATGGCAACCAACTTTTCATGGAAACGTCCTGGAAAAAGATAAGATACTAGAGCCTCTAAAGCTCACTGTGGTTGAAATAGCACTGTAGTCTGTCTGAATAGCCTATGAATATGACATGCATGCTGACTGTACCTCTTTTCAGAAAAATTAATGTTTCTGTGTCCAGATGTTTCTCTTGACAAAGCAAAAGAGTAATCTGAAGTTCTCAGAGGTCCTGTTAGTAACTTCAAGTCTAGTTGAGTCGGAATGCACAGGTTTTCCTGAGTAGTTGTTTTTCTTCACTGGATTTTTTGTGTTTGATCTTCAAGATCATTAAACTTCTCCACAGTGCTATATATACTATTACTGAGGATTCTATTTCACTCTTGGGTCTTAAGATTCACATATGCATCTGAATGTGTCTTAGCCTAGAGAGATCTAACGATTGTCTCCCCTGTAAACTGTTCCACTGTTGTATGTGATGCAATTGAGAGGTCAAGCTTCACTGCTGAAATTTTGCAGTAAGGCCCTTTTCTGAGCACAGGAAGAGCAGCTACCTACTCAAAGAACCAGATACTTATGATATTTGGCTTAAACCTTTGTGTCCCTGAAGTCTCCCATTCTGAATCAGTCCAGAGGTAAATCATTTAAGGAGTATCTTCCCCTGTAGCTGATGGGGAGTGCTTCTCAGCACTAAGTAGTCCATCCTTGGCTCTGATCCACCTGTCAAGCCACCACTTTGCCCCTGCTGGTATCATGTGCATAGTCAGCTGCAAGCCACTCGCCACTCATTGGATTGGATTTTGTGCCCATGCCTCCATCTCTGCTACTAGTTTTGCTGGGTATGGTGAGGGCTGGCATGAAGATGCAGTACTAGAGTGCATCTACATATGCATCTGCATCTACTACATCTCTGGTTCTGTGTGCTTCCCAGGTACTTTATCTTTCCAGTGTCTTTTTTTTTTTTTCTTGAAAGTTGTCAGATGTTGTATTTCTACTTTCTGGATCAGATCTCTCTGCACTCCCTCCCCATTATCCTGATTATTGCTAGTTAAGGAACCCTCATTATAGTTGAGATTCTTCACCTATTACTTCTCATCATTAGGAAGTAGCTAGTGTATCTAGCACTCAGGTCTTCCAGGAAGCTTGTTATCTGGTCTGTCATCTTCCTGGACCAAGGAATATTTGTGGCTTTGAAGCCTAGAGGGTTATAGATTGTTTCAAGACCTGTACTGAGGGACAACAAAAGCCCTACTCTTTCCCATGCTTGCTTTCCACAGAAGATCCATGGATGTTCTGAAACTTCTCATCTTTTCCTATTTTTTCCTTCTAACTCCCCAGCATTCTTATTTGCTGGAAGTGACTGTAATTGAGTCTTCTTAGACAAAAATTATAATCCTTTCTACTAACCACTGTATTCTAAGATACATGGACAAATAACTAGGGCCTGGCTGGAGATTTAATGACAGAACAGACCATTAAAAAAAAAAACAGACATGAGAAATCTCTGAACTTAACAAAAAACACAGTGAAAAGCTGTCAAAAGTTTCACATAGCGTCATGAAGAATGGATGGATTTCACAGTGAGAGATGACTGAGCATCACAGATATATATAGTATACCAGAATTAGCAGTTTGGGGTACAGAGGTAGCTAAACTGGGACCTATTGGGAGAAGTTTATTTTGATAGGTTATTTGGGAGAAGTTAAGGTGGATGCATGGGAAAATGGAGAGAAGGGAAGATAAATGCCACCATTTGCACAAATGAAACTTCTGGTCAGTGCACTTCTCTCACATGGCTCTGTGCACCTGATGACAACTGTCCATCCTGTCCTAGTTAATAAGATTTAGTATCTTTCAGTGTAATCGCATTTTCTATTCTCTGTGTGAGAGGTCTAAGCGTCTGCAAGTGGAGAGCTGGCTGCAGATCGTGGGAGTACATGGTCTCTATGCTAGCAACTGGGGAGACCAAACAGACTTACTATACTGTATGCCACATACAGCAGCTGGAGAATGGGATACAAGTTATAGGGACCCTTTGTTTTGGGTGCCAGCACCTGAAGAAACCAGGGGGTGTGTGCTATCCCCTTGTTAATTTCAGTCCTGTGTGTGCCTGTGTATGATTGGAAAATTTGTTAATGAACTTTGCTTCAAAGTTGGACTGACTGGCTAGTAGGAAGATCTGGCTATGTAAATAGCTAAGCTTTCATCCAGTGACTAAGGGGTCACATATGCTGATATTTGAGATCTATAAATTTGGTGTGCATGTGAATCTAGAGTGTGTGTGTGTGTCTTCACTAGTGAACTTCAATACTGATGACCTAGAGAGGGGAAAGAGTACTTGGCTATTCGTGTTCCTGTTTACATGAATCTTACTGTTGTTCAGTGCCTCTGTGATGGTCTGTGTGTCCACTCATATTGTTGTCATGTATGTATTGTGTGTCTTGTCCCTCTGGAATATGTGTTCACTTTTGCTAGTGGCTGGACCTGCATATTGATCCAGCAACCATCATATCCATAGAAGTGAGACTAAGAACGTTTAGGGTTTTAGAGTTCAACAGATTTTGCTTTGGTAGACTAGAAAGGAAGAACTCTGTTGTGGAGGAGTTTTTGAGTAAAAGAGGACATGACTTAACTACAGTGAACAATTCAGGCTTCGAGGCTTAGTCGACGACCCTGAAGCGTCCTTGGAGAAGAGATAAAAAGAAGGAGGAATGCAACAGTCTGCAAGAAAAACAGAACTTTCCCAGGAAAGTTCTAACTGCAAAGGGGGTTGGACTGAGCAACGTAAGAGCACTTGAACAAGGAGCCTGAACCAACCATGTTAGGGGGTGGGTTGCATGATTATGGGGACATAACCAATTATGTGTAAGGACTAAGCGCATGGTTTCGCTTTTGTGCTATAAATACACGCGATTTGAACAATAAAGGGAGGACGATTCTATCCACATTGGAATACATCGTTACTCTGGCTGCTTTCTCCCGGCACTCTGTGATTCCCAAAGTCCGAGAATTTGCTGAATTCAGCAGCTCCCTTAACACACTTGTCTTCAGGTTGGAGGAGTTGTTCTGTACTTTCAGTGTCCCATTATTCTCTTATCTCCTCCATCATTCCCTCTTATTCTCCCTGTAAAACAATTGTATTCTTTTTGTTCTCAGATCTTTGTCTATATGAATTCTGATGTTAATATTTTTTCTTGGTGTCCTATTTTTCTAAGGATTTATCTGTTTGAACTGTAGTTGGCATTCCAGCCAGTCTTTCTCACAGTTTCTTTATAGTCTGAAAAACAATAGTGAACTACTGTATTAATTTTTGTCCAGTGTTGTTTTAGTTGGGATGGAGTATGTAAGTATTTCTATTCCTTTGTTTATTTTATCAATGAGATTTGGAATCTTATGGTAAGAGTTTAAAATCTGTTTCCCAAATGCGGAAAGAAAAAATAAAGGAAGAAGATGTGTATTGTCTGAGTAGAGAGCTTCCAAAACAGAAAGTTGACTTTGAAGTATTTGGACAGTTCTATGAGCTGCTTATAAGGATCCACCTAAAACTAAATCACATGAAGTACACAGAAGAAATTGTAGGAAGAAATCTACCAGACTGATGGCCTTTTTAACTTTCTCAGGAATCTTCCCAGTACCATGTGCAGGGCTTGGCAAAAGGACAAAATCTAACCATTGATCAGAAAAAGTGATGGCAGGGGGAGGTTTGGAACACAAGATTTGGATTATGTGCTTTCTGGAAGGGAATTCAAGAGATCTCTCCCCATTTTTAAGTCAAAGATAGAACAGCAACAGCTTTCAACTTGACATGAGCATTTCTTTTGATCCAGTTCAAAATGATGCTGTCCAAGAGCTACTTTCTAGAAGCAAGCACAATTCGTAATGGAGTGATCATAGTCCAGTTTTCTTGTGGGAGCCACAAAAGCTAATAATTTCACTACGGTGGTGCTTAATATAAAAAAAAAAAAAAAACAAAACGAAGCTGGAGTAAAATATTTGCAAGTTACATAAAGATTTCTCATAGTGGAGAAGTGCAAATACCTGTATCCACTGGGATATATTTGACTTCTTTTTTTCAGGTTTTGATGAGTTAACTTGTTATTGTGGTGAATCTGTCATTTACCCCCCTGTCCCCTGTGGCACTCAGCCACCAGAGTGTAAAAAAACATGCACCAGGCCACATGACTGTGATCATCCAGGTAAGTCAGGCCATTCCATTTTGCTTGGGGTTTTTGGTTTGTTTTGGTTTTTTAAATAAAACTGTAGAAAAGTATACATAGGTCTGTTTGAGAGTATATTTGCTTCTTTGTTCCTGAAAGTCTACATTTAAAAGCCTACCAAGTAAAAACTTGACATGAATACTAGTAGCACTACTTCTGACTGGCATTGCATTCTTTCTGATCATTATTAATAGTCACAACACATTAAATACTGTATTCCAAAGATTAAATGCTCTACTGAAACAGTAAGATTATCTAGTGAACAGTTAATTCCATGGAACATAGAAACTACATTGACTGATAACAAAAAATATAGTGCAGGTCAAACAGATATGCTTTCTGAAAAACTGTATCTGATAGTATAATCCTGCTCAGAATTTACACGATTCTCTGCTATATAATTTTGAAAATATGGAAGAATATTAACCTAAAAAACTGCCATCATGATTTTTGAAGAATGCTTTAACGAACAGATTGTCCTTGCATGAAGCATCATATTTCACATAAAACGTGTAGTTCTGAAATGCAAATTCATGTTTAATAGTCCTTACTATCTCCTTTAATGCATTTGGTTGAAGTATGCTAATAAAACTGTGTCGGCTTTTTATATTTCTGTGACTGCAGTGTACCATTCATGCCATAGTGAAGAGAAATGTCCACCTTGTACCTATCTCACTCAGAAATGGTGTATGGGTAAGCATGAAGTAAGTCTGGAAACTTAATGTTTTTGAATACTAAATAATGTTCTAGGACTGTAGGCGTAGGTTCTTGTAGCCTCTTTGGAATGGAATATGTTACTGGTGCTGAAGTTTAATGTGATTACATTAGAAAAGTAGATCTTCTGTGCCATATGCATTCAGACCAACTTCTGTATTGGACTATGATATAAAGGAAAAATCAGTCTTTTTCCTAAGATATTTTAGTATTACAGTTTTTGTGTGAAGGTATGAACAGTAAAAATACTTAGAGCTTTACATTTATAACTTTTCATTTTTAATTGCCATCTTTTTCCTTCCATCTTCCAGCTGCGAAGTAATATCCCTTGTCATCTTACTGACATTTCCTGCGGACTTCGCTGCAATCAAATGTTAAAATGTGGAATGCACAAATGTAAAAGAATCTGTCATAAAGGAGAATGTCTTATAGATGAAGAGTGTAAACAGCCATGTATTATTCCAAGGTTATATTGTAATCATCCCTGTATGGCTCCGTGTCATCCTTCTTCACCCTGCCCAACAACATCCTGCTGTGCAAAGGTTAGACACCCAAAGAGAATTCATTGAATTAAAAAAACCTCAACCTATTTATAACTTTTAATTACCCATTATTACACTAAAATGAGACTTTTTAAAGGAATAAATTTACCTACCTCATGCCTCTCCATGGCAATAAAAAGACAAAAGTTTTAAAAAGCTGCTCTCTTGTGTCATACAACAGGTTGATCTTCAGTGTGAATGTGGAAGAAGGAAGGAGAGTATGATTTGCTCGGAAGCATCTAATACATATCAAAGGTTTGTACTTTAATAATTCATTTCCTTCCTTACTGGACTTCCTACTTAGTAGTTTGATTAATTTTCAGGCTTGCCTAAATATACGTAATTTGTGAACTTTTTCACACTTTTTTTGTACTTTCACATAGAGTTTCCTTTTTTGTATTCCCTGAGCTTTTGTCTGAGCTATGCTGTACTAGAACACATTCCTCTTTTCACTGTGTTGTTAGTCTTAACTATGGTAGTGTGTCAAAGCTTGAATTTCCCATCTGTGGAGCTCTCCTCTATGCACACAGAGCAATTAGATATAGACTAATTGTGCAGGTCCAGATTTAGGTTTCCAAATGTAGGTGATTACATACGTGTGAGTGGCTGTCTTAAGTTTTCCTTAATATATGATGGCACCTAGCCCATACCGATGATGGAAGCTAAAGAGTGATTTAAAGTCATTCTGAAATAACTACATTTAGACAGGAGAGCTTTGGCATCTAAATCTTCATTCTTAATATGCAAACTGGGTCCTACTCAACTCCATTTATTGCAATAGATTTGTCTCCAGATTCTAATCTTATTTTCCTTTCTGCCTTACAAGAGAGGGCAATGAAGGGTTGAGGAAAAGAAGAAAAGTAGGGCTTCGGAAATTTTAAAATGAAAATAGCAAAACAGTAATAATAATTAAAATACTTAATTTAAATTATGGTATTAAATAATAAATAAAGTATTTAAATAATGAAATAAAATCTTACTCTGAGGCTTTGATTGAGAGGTAGTAAAAAAATTCATCTAGAGAGTTGACAGGCGACCAGAGTTCTGCTTTGCATCTGAATTGATAGGAGAGCACAGATTTTTCCTGTCTTTCAAAGAAGGCTTCCTAATGATTGTTTTATTTGGAACTGCTATTTGAGGGCCTAACACTAAGCCCAGGTTAGGATATGCTGCTTTGTTCCTACTGAACACTGCCCAGATTCAAATTTTAACAGAAGATAGCTTGGCATCTACGTAATAGGTGCTTAATGCTACCTAATGAAAGCAAGGAGGAAAGTGTGCTAATTGCAAACAGTTAAGAACAATTGTAGTCAGTACTAAGTTGAATGCAAGGTAGCCTTACAGGAGTGGTGATCATTTTTTCTTTTTTAGAAAAAAAGGGTGATTTGTCTTTCTTGTTAAGATCTATCTCACTATGAACACCAACCAGAAGATTGTCTGAACTTTGAAATACCAGTTTAAATTGACATATGCTTGCAATTAATCATAAGCTGGGAAGGTAATGTAATTACAAGTCCAAATTTTTAAAGGCTGTTATTTCTCCACTGTTTCTGTAGCTCAGACACTGCAAAAGTATCCATAGCAGGAAAAACAGTTGTTTGAATTCAGTGGAGGTCCTTGCATGCATAAGCTGAACACATATGTATTTACCTAATGAGGTCCCAAGCCAAGAGGAAGGGAAAGAAACAATCAGTGTAAAGCAAGTGTTTGTATCTGTTTGTTCAGACGTGTTCATATATGCGTACAAAATATTCTTGGCCCGTGTGATATTAATAAAAGAAGCTGTTAATGCCAGCCAAGTTTGTATGATAACTCTCAACTGTTCAGGTTGCCGAAAGCTTAAAATATTCTGATTTTGTGGGAGTTAGGTTTGGCTTTTTCTCACCATTGACACACTTGGGAAGAAAATCAAACAAAACCAAACAACCATCCCAAAACCCAAACACAACAAAGTAACTTTTGTACTACTACTGTGGAAAGGTCAGTAAGTTAATGGGATATCCACATTTCATTACACCTGTAACATTTTTGAGAAAATGGCTTTGAGCTATGTCAGTGTAATAATATCCAAGAGAACCGGGACAGAAGCGTGCTGCTGTATCTGTACACATGATACAAATGATGATGTCATATAATCTAATGGTCCCTTATGTAGATGTTGACACTACCTGATAAATATGAAGCTGATGGTGCCTCTTAGTGCTTCTTGGTTTGTGTAATGTAATTATCCTCCTTCTTGATAACTGATTAGTTCTCTGAATGAGATGCGGAAAGTATAGAGGCAAACATATCCTTTTACCTGAATTTAACAGAAAAGATAGTTTGGAGGATAGAATGTTCCATTTTCAGGATTTTGTTTGACAATAGTATGGAATATTTCACTAAAAAATGTATATTTTTGTTAGAAGTTGTAGCAAGAAAATCAGAATGGGAGGGCTTGTTATTGAAGAGAATGATGAAGACTCTTTTAAAGAAAATTATAACAGTCTTAGTAGTCATTTTGTTCTTTCCTTATGGCTTATCCTTATCTTCTAAGCAAATTTCTAAGTACTTTACAAATTCACTTTACAGATTTTAGTTGGACACAGCTAAGGAATAATCACATAAAACTTTAAAAGGCAATTAAAGCTCTATGGTCAGCTGTAGTTTGAATATTAAGCAGGTGAGAAGAAAGAGTATTTACCTTGCCTAGTTTAGATTTTCTTGGAATTGATAATCTAAAAAATTCATTGAAGAAGCATGTCCATCTATTATTCTTGCTCTTAGTTGCTTGAGAGAGATGAGAGGGACTAACCTCTTAATTTATGTAGCTAGATAGAGCCTTAAAACTAGATTATGTGAAAACAGAGTCCCATTCTGTAATCTGATGAGGAAATAGTTTGTTTCCTTCCACCTGGAGGTTTAAATCTGCGACTTTATACACCTGTTTCGTGAGTTTATTTGTTGCCTCAAGTGAAATTTAACACTCTTCTTTTTCAGAATAGCTGCTATATCTATAGCCACTAAGTTAACAGATCTACAGCTTGGGGATTCAGTGGAAATCAGTAGGCTTATTACGAAAAAAGAAATGAAGCAGGCCAGGTAAGAAAATACAAGTAGAAACATATTTGAAACCCTTGTGTGTACCTGAAACATAGGCAATGTGGAAAATACATAATATTGAGCAAAATCCCAGCTAAAATAGGAAGACTTTAAATATAGCCTGACTCTATTGTAACAATACTGATAAAATAATATTTTGCAATTCCTTAGCGGCTCATGGTTTTGCTTTCATGTAGAATGAGTCCTCTGTCACTGGCTGGTTTGTTGTTATAATTATGTTTGGAACAATATAATTGTGATTTCAGAATTCCTTTCTATCCAGCAAACTCCTTAGTGTTCCTCTGGATTTTTTTTCAGATTTCTAGACAGTATATTTTTTTGCTATTATCTTCTGTTTCAGCATCTAGCATTCCTTCTGGGATTAACAGGGGATATTTTCCTCTAGTCATCATCTTACTATTTATAATTTTTAATTACCCTTTTTAGATTTCTTACATTTGTGCCTCAATTTGGCACTTTTGTGTTCTCATACTGACTAGCATTGCAAGTCTGCTTTTAAGTCACAAAACCACTTGTGACTTAAATTTGGTAATTTTCTACTCCTCCTGACATTCTTCAGGATTCGAATAGATTGCCTTTTTACTTTTAGTATCATTGGTTTAAGGAATTATCAAGTTTCTCCAACAGATCAGAAACTTGACTTCCTGAAGTCTTTGTACTTGCAGTCCGTAATTTCTGGTTTTAATTTATTTTCTGTTACTATCTCTCATCTCTTAATTGTGAATTTGATTTTTTTAGAGTCAGTCTGTATTAAAATCTAGTTTTCCTTTATATTGTGCAAATTCAAAACGATGAAATTTCCCATACGGTTGCTTCATGACTTCCTGTATCAAAACCTAATACCAGCATACTGCAAGAACTTTCGCTAGTCATTCTGTTCTATTTGTTTAATGTCATGAAATTGGACCACATTATTACCAAGTCCTTTTGTGTAATTTTCTACACTGAGGTAGTTTGAACTCTGAATGTATGGGCAAGATGAAATAACACCAGAAATGATGCATGGAAGCACCTGTTCATCGCAGTCTCCAGCATTCTTCTACTTGAGTCCAGTGTCATGCTTCAGAAGAAAGTGGAGGGGGAAGATGAAAGAGGGAGAGCCATACTGGTTGCTGCACACAATTTTAGAGTGTGTATTAGTACTCCTATAAGCATGGTATTAAGAAAGACACAAATAGGAAACAGTAATTGAGACTTTATTTTACCCTACCCTGTTTTAATTAGTTGAATACTCAGAAATGTATAATATAAGCATCAATTGTTGTCTCTATAATTATTGTAGAATTATCTCTGCTTTACCCAGATTGAGCCTCAACTACTTTGTTCCTATTTGTATCACAGAGCCAACCAGATACAAATACAATCAACAATATGAAGCTAACTTCAGCTTCTCCAAAAAAAAGTCACTGTTTAAAGAAGGCAACCATTTGGCAGTGCTACATCTCAGGGGGAGGATGGGGGTGTGGGGTGGTAGAAGAAAGGGGGATTACTTTTTCCATAACATGGTGTGTCATAACAGCAGGATACTTGCCAGAAGAGCAAATAAGACACCTCTGTCTCTGTCGATGTCCCAGCCTTTGGAATGTGTAATATGAATTGTGTTGTATTCACTACTACACATGTTTCTGTGTGGACAGACTTATTATACTGCTCTTTCATTGAACAGTTGAAATAGATGATGTTTCTGTGTATAAATTGTTCCTAATGTGATACCTGAACTGCAGCAGGTAGCCTTTAGTCAGTCAGAGGAAGTAGCCTCCCTTCCCCACTCTTTTAATCTACCAAATACTGAGGTGGGGAGGAAAAGAGCTGGTGGCACATAAACTAGAAATTTAAGAATAAATATTTTATTGTCAAACTCTGTATTTTGAAAGTAACTTACAAATCTGCTTCATTTATTTACAGTAGCAGAATATTTTATGCAAACTGTGCATTCCCTTCTTTGTTTCTCTCTGGTCCTGTCTGTAGACATTTTATACTTTGGTTTCCTTATTAGGATTTCAGGATTTTTTTTTTTTTTTTTTAAATTGGGTCAGTCCTACAGTAGCTTATCTAAATTAGCTACATTCCCCTTTAGAGGAGGAGAAAATGATTCTTCAAGCAAATGTCTTTAAACAATACAAGGTTGATCTTGAAAGTATGTTTGCTTTCTTCTGCCTCCTTTGAGAAAACCACCACAAGTTCTGGATCCTACAGCTGTGTGTCACCAAACATAATACGTGTCAGTGAATGAACCATTTTTCCCTGTAGATACTATTTGGTTGAAATCAAGGAACTATTATCAACAGAATAATTCATTTACACAGTTGTTGAGGTTTAGGTTCAATCCTCCAGACCTACAACAGATGCTTTCTGTTAACCTCTCTTCCCCCTCCTGCCAAATAGAGGAAGAGAAGGAGGATAAGGGAGAGAAACTTATGGCCCCCTCCCAAATGGAAGAGGAAGGGAATGAGAGAGAGGCTTCCGGATTAGAAAAGAAAACTAAAACAGCTTTAATGAAGATAATAATAATAAAATGGAGTATATACAAAATCAGTATCGAACTCAACCTCCCCTGATGGCAATTATGTCACCGTCACCACTGAGGCTGTAGCAGGCACTGGAAAGTCCCAGACAGGGCTCAGCAGCAGATGGGAACTGCATTCAGGAGCTGGGTTCAGGAACACATGAATCGGGATCAAAGGCACGAGATGGTCCAAGAAGGGAAGGCCAAAGGGAAGGGTCCAAGAAGGCAGAATACCCCAAAGGGAAGCAGAGGCCAGTGGAAGGGCCGACGGGAAGGAAAAAGTGTCGAGACCCTCGTGATCACTCATCTTTATACTGAATATGATGTATATGGGATGGAATACCTCGTTGGTCAGTTTAGGGTAACCTGGCCTGGCTGCTTCTCCCCACAGATGTGGCCTTTCACTTTCTGCACCTGCTGATGTTGTACACAAGACTTAGCAGCAACCTTGGTCTGCAATCCTTGGTAGTAACTCTAAACATCAAGTGTATCACTGCTAGAAGCAGACACTGTCTGCAAAAACATGCTGTTAGCTTCAGAACGTACAGTTAGAAAAGACTCAGCTGAAAAGTAAAATCACTGAACAGAATTGGTTTGGTTCTAACTCAAAAGAGTACAGCAGTCTAAGTTTGTAACTGCCACTGAAATTCTGGAGAACTCTTGATCCTTTGACATTTTAATCCCTTAAAATAAAATTATAAAATACCTTTCAAAGATGAGACAGAAAAGTGAAATTCATAAATCTACTGACATTTAAAGTTATGGGCTCAGTTAAAATACTGTTGGTTTCGGGTGGTTTTTTTGTGGCATGTCATAATCCTCCATACACATCACTAACTTTCCTGTTTCTCCTGGCTGCTAAATTTTTTTCTGATGCATAGGAAGAAGTGACTGTGTCACATTTTCCTTTCCTAACTTCCCATCCTTCCTAGCTCCCCCTCAGTGTTGGTATCAACTGCATTTTTTTCTGAAATGATTTAATTGACCAATACAACAAAATCTAATTCAGAAGCTGTTTTTGTCAGCTTCTGTATGGCTTTGGTAATTGCTGTTTCTGTTCAAGACCTGGAGAAGGACCTGTGTGCTCGGAGGTTGCTTTTAGCTATATTCTCTGATTCAATACAATAAACTATACTTACACATTCCTTTACTTTAGACTGTGATAATGATAGGACACTAACAGAGCTACAGTTTGAAAAGTATGAGTAACAGCAGTGATTCTAATTGTATTTTTCTTTCATAATTTAGGCTGCAATGTGATGAAGAATGCTTAGCTCTTCAGAGAAACAGGTGGGCAATAAACTTGCTTGTTTTTTTCAGTAGTAGTGCAGGTTCAGAAAGTTAATGCTACGTGGGAAAAAAATGCTACCCTGCATGACCTAGAGAACTGATAGATGTGGAGATGATTTCTGTGTTATAGGGACCTATATTCAATGTTATGAGAACTTACTACAATATTGTAGTGAAAAGTCCTAAAGTATTTTCAAATGTACAGATTGTGTATTTTGTGAGCTATTCACCTGTATTAATAACCAATATCTTTACTCTTCAGTGGGAACATGTTTTGGGAGGCTGGGGGATTTTCTGTTTATTTTTGTTTGGCTGCGGTTTTGTTATGTTTTGTTTTTCTCCTCCTACCCTCAAATGTAGGCGTCTTGCTGAAGCTCTTGAAATAGATGATAGTTCTGATCCTTTTAACATTCGTTCTTCTGGACCAAAGTACAGTGACCTTTTAAAAGAAGATGCAAGGTATGTGTTCTAATGATGACAGGTGTCATACATGGGTAAACAGTGTTCAGAGCAAGGTGAGAAATGCAGAATACTTCTATTTATTCTTGTAAAAATGCCCATGTTTACTCTTCTCTCCAGCCGTGGTAGGAAGTGGTAATTGACGCAAAGGAAGTGATGCGCACTTCTCAAGACCTCCAAAATGAGAACCTGAAAAGTAAAAAGCACCTGATGGGTTGCTTTGTTCTGTAGCAGGACCAGATTTAGAATGGGAACACTATTTTCCACCATTCTCACTACAAATCAGTACCGATACTTCTCACATCTCCACTGCTTTCATATACAACCAGTCCACATCGTGATGGTCCTTATAAACTTTTCAAGGCAAACACAAAAGTGATGAAAACATCTAAGAAGTTTTTAGTCTGTGTTTGTAGGCATGACATTGGTTTTTACCGGCTCTTAAGTTTTTAGAACGGCTGCATCTGTTTTGCTCTTGCTTCACTCTTTTAGTCATTTTTAAACTTCATATTTTTGTGAGGGTGTTTTCTACTTGAAAATCCTTTTACTAATTTTGCTTGTGTTGAGACAACTGAAAACTATATATAAATATCAACACAGAATTTAAGAGTAAATCACTTCTTGCATTACTTCCAACTGATTAGCAAGATAAGAGCTGAATGTTTTCACTGTGGAAGTACTGTTTTATTAGTATTCACACTTAAAAGTGATATTTTATAAGGACTGTTCTCTTAAGTGTATATAGAATATGTTTCGCTCTACTTCTTTCAGAAAACTTTCACTTTCTTACCACTTGTCTGTGGTCCCCTCTGTTTTTTGGAGTACAATCCAATCTTATCTTCCTGTCAAACGTGCTCTACCCGTAGTGCGGTGTTCATCTTCCGTGAACAAAGCTGACCAGAATCATGCACTGTATTCCAGGTGGTCTAACCTTGAAAAGTAGCCTTAATGCTTCCACACTTCTCTGTGAAAATATTTTGTCTTAGTCATTCTGTGATTTTACTTGCATGTCCTTTGTAGCCACTTTATATTGGTAACCTATGAAAAACTAATACACCTAGGCTATTTTTATGATTCACAGCTTAAAGCAAAAGTTTTTGTTAGTCCTCAAGTCAATAACTTTGCACATTGCATTATTGGATTTCATTTATCCTAGTCTTCAAGACAAATAAGTATCTCCCTGCATTAACATACCTCTCTTTACATCAGCAGCAGTCTGCAATTTGTAAAGCCATGACTTTGTGAACTTACTTACTTCCATGACTGCTCTTGATGATCTGCATTTCCCTCATAATGGCAAGATCTACTGTCCTGGTTTGAAGGACAGGTGTCTCCCAGGGAAGGCAGGAACCTCCCTTGGAATAGGAAATGTAAACCCCCTCCCTCCAAATTATTGCAAATTTGAAATCAAGGGGCTCTCAGGCAAGGATATGGGAGTAGGAATAACAGTTCTTTACTAATATATATATATATTAAAGCAAGTGAACAATAACTAAAATATAAACATTAACGGCAAAGCAGAGTCAGAAGGAACCCGGTCCCAGCCCGCTGGCCTGAGGCGCTTTCCCTTCGGTGCAGTGATGGTCACGGTCGGCGGGAGAGAAGAAGCGGCTGGTGGTTCCCGGCGGGCAGGGCAGGCGCGATGATGCCCCCGCGGCTGCAGGGGGCGCTGTGGCCGCGAGCTCC
>VZZY01018998.1:0-17214 GCA_013400335.1 Eurystomus gularis | reverse complement strand
AACCTTTTTTTTTCTTCCCTATCCGCGGCCCATTGCAGAGGGGAGGGGGCGGGGAGATGTGGCCGGCCACATGGCTTGGCTACCCCGCAGCTCTTACTGAACCAACACACACTGAAGTACCAGTTAGTATTTTTCAGATGAAAGCACTAACCACAGCTTTCTTTTTCAAAGTGATTAAGTACAGGAAGTGTAAAGAAACATCTGATTTCTTTAACTCATATGTAATAATAAAAGTCCCTAAATGTTATACAGAGAGCCTAATTGGATTTCTCATTCCATGTCCATCCAGGAATATGAGGAATATGAGTCTTTGCCAGTTCTGGTTTAAGTGAACATGCTGGCTTCATGGTATGGAGCTGCAAGATATCTTTGTCTCCAAAGTAAATAATATGATCATGGTTCAGAATTTCTTTTAAGGATGTATTGTTTGAAATGTCTGCTTTTGAGTGATTTTTTTTTTTTACATTTGAAGTGACCATATACAAGAATAGAAAATACAAAGCAGAACTGAAAGTCTGTGCAATGCATTCAAAGAATGTTACAGTTTTGTTTACTTATATGTAATTTGACTTTTAAAGAAGTTGCTGAAGTGTGGGCAACTCCCAGATTCAAAGCTGCAGCAGCTTTGTATTTATCCCCAGGTTAGATTTAGTTTCAGCAAATTTTCGTATGGTTTGTATATGCTCTTATAATTACATCAGTAGTGCCTCTAAAAGCCATTTCCCCTTTTAAATATGCAAAATGTATCAGTGATTAGTAAACATCTGCCACCAGGTCTGTTGCAGGATATTGTCTCTTCATCAAGCTAGGAGGATTGCATTTAATCTGTTCCAACAGCTCAAAATATTAAAGTTATAAGAACTTTAAGAAAACATTTTTAGTTTTCTTGTTTAGAAGCTTTTTTTCTATCATGTAAAATAGTTGCTCAGTAGATCAAATCTTCAAATATTTAAATTGATATAGTATTTTGTTGATGAAGTCTAGCTGATGATTCCTCTAATCTTTCAGTGGAGTGATGTTTTTACTCTCTGTACAAGAAATAAGTTGAGGTGAGAAGGAGCGTTGTATTAGTAATACCTGATGGAGTGTGTTTTCCATGTCATGGGATGCTCCTACCACCGTGACAGCACTACAGAATTTTGTTAGAACTGTGTGTCTGGGAAAAATGCACAGAAACAGGAATAGAAGACTACAAGAAGAATGCGAGACTGGATAAATCAATTGAAATTGTTGCTCTAGAAATACAGCCCAGCAGTAAATGCTGGTTAAAAAAAAAAAAAAAACAGTGCCTGAAATAGGTTTATAGTTGTTAACCGTGAACCTGTTCCCCACAATCACAGCATTTCAAGTTTTGAAGTGAACCTTAAGCTGATAAATGCTCAGATACTTAGACTCTTTACAGTGTAACAGACGCACCAGCTGTATTTGGTTTCATTTTGCCCCAGTAAGTGAGGAAATTACATGTCCCAATTTAGTTAAGCATTTAAGCATGATCTTACATCTTCTTTAAGCATTTTGTTGAATTCAAGTAATGGATTCAAAACTGAAATTCTGATCTACCATCTGAGCAACCTGACCTAGGTAGAGATGTACCTACTTGTGTAGGGAGGTTGGACCAGAGACCTTTAGAGGTACCTTCCAGCCTAAAACTTTCTATGATTTTATGATGATTCTATGTGCACTTCCCTGGAGGCCCTAATGAAGTTAGAGGATTATTGTTGGGCTGCAGACTTCACAGAGGGGTGGACTGTAACACCTCTACCTCAATCTTTCTGAAGGACCTGCTCTTACAAACCCTTATAGCTATGGGATGTCCCATTGCTAGGTGCTGTCATGCAACTAGCATGCCTTGCACATGTTTGATCCCTGCATGGAAGTCAGTATCTCTCTGTTTGGTTTAAGGTGATTGCTTCTGAAAATTCCTGTAAAATATGAATGTTTTTAGTTAACTTTCTATGATGCACTAAATGTGTGAGCATCTTCCTTTCATTCTTTTAAATACGGTCAGTTTTCTTTGTTCAACTTCATATATAATTCCCTTATAGTTTGAGAGTATGTGTACATTGGTCCATAAATATGACTCAGTCACCTATACTTTCTTTATCCTTCATTTTAAAGTAGAATTTCTTTCAGTCATTCCAATAGCATACATTTTCCTTAAGGCTAAATACATATGTGTTTTTCCATGGAATATACTTACCTTAACAAATCTTAAATGCTATGTGAAGTAGAATTTTTTTTCCTAGGTGTAACAATGATGACTAGAGGTTTATTCACTTTGACTTAATCCATAACATCTTTCTAATGCATGCCATATAGCTAACTTAATCTCTACATTGAGATGTGTTGACTGAATCATGTCTTAACATTTTACTGGCTAGAGGCCTTTAGTGAACTTCTAATTTTACTTTGCAAGGGAACTAGCTGATTCACTTGTACTTGAAAATACAAAAAATAATATTCAGTGTGGAGAACAAATTGACTAGGACTTTAGATAAACAGGTGGCACTGTATACTTGTCAGTGATGTTGAACCTTTGAGCACTTCAGAAGCCTGATTCCAACATCTATGTGTTATTTCATATCTAAGTAGGTTAGGATGTAGGCTGAGTGTGTTTAGGTTGCATGTCTCTCTGTCTACCCTCTTTGGAGTGTTTAAACTGCTAGATATTCCCAGAGCATGTCCACTAGAAAAGGCTTTACATTTAAAGAAAGCTGTACCTGCACTCATTTCCAAGCTAAGTAACGGACACGGAAATGATCTGGCATTTGGAGAACCCAGATCAAACATCAATTCAATTTGATAGGTAATTATTTAAGCAAAGCAGAGTAACTTTAGCATAAACCAGATTGAGAGCCATTTATCTCAGAGTATCCAATAAACTGGGATCTGATGAGACTTTTAGTCTTTGGCCCACATAAAGTATGTTACAGTTTTAGAGACTAATTTTCAGATTAGTTGTCTAGTCAGTAAAAAGGGATGTACTAGAGGAGGAACAGGTATTAGTATCTGTCTTGTCTTTCAGGAGAAAGTGGGTTTGTGTCTTAGCTACCTAATTTAAGTGTAGAGTTTACATCTGAGAAAGATGAGCATAAGAGATAAGCACTTCTTTCCAGCCTTAAGAGATGATGTATCTTCAAAGACCAGAACTTAAAAACTGAATCCTGAATATTTTGGAGTGTATAACTTGATGCTTACCTGATCATCATCAAAACTTTTACACGTTTCACATTAAGATTCCAAATTCAGTACTTGAAATTTGGATATTACAACATCGGTTTCTTTTGGCATTTAACTGAACAAGTATGCTCATAAAGATGGTTACAATGGCAATAACTAAATTCAGGTTTTCTGTTGGAGGCTATTGTCTTAGGCATTTTGTTGATTATTTTCCTACTCTGTATGCTTCCGTCTCTGTAATAGAGCTAGGAAATACATCTATGCTAGCTACAATTTCAAGAGTTCATTTCTGTTCTGGTATCTTTGCTGTAAGTGTTCTTCAAACAAAATAAGTTGTTGACCTTCTTATGTTTGTGCGTGCACAAAGCATATGAACAGTTACAAAAACTCTGCAGTCTGTTGGATTATAAAAGTGAAGATTATTTCTCTGGTTTGTAAAAAAGCCGTCACACTTGCACATTTTTGACGGGGGTCTTATGCTGTTAATTAAATTTCAGTTTGAAACCACCAATTTAAGACAACAGTCACAGCTAAGAATTATATCCTTATTCAATTTAAATTGTTTGAAGTTTAGAAGTAGATTTGACTGTTTCATTCACTGTTACTAAAACTCCAGCTTTATAGGCCTGTGCAGCTAAAAAAATTGAGTATTTCCTTTGTTTCCCCATGTAAATATAAGAAATTATAAGACATATACCTATGCTTATGAAAAACACAGGTTTGTCTGACTTAGTTTCAGCCTAATTTGCTTTCTCCTTCATTCTGAAAATGTCATAACCTTCTCTTATTAGCACACCATGAGCCCTTTTCCTCTGCTACATGTTCTTTTCTTGAGGTCAGGACGGGTCATATATTTCCCTTGAAACATATGACTATCAAAGCACCAGTCATCTAACAGAGGTATGTTGTAACCATGGAACAATTCAAGTGTGTCACTGTCATAATCTGTTGATGAAGGTCACCAGCACCAAGATTTGCCTTGTATGAAGATCAGAGTTCCTGAGTACTCCATTAGCAACTGTGTGGTTTGGCTTTCATGGTCCCTGGCAGTGCACCTAATAGCAATAATTAACTACGCTGTCAGAATGTCCCTTTGCATGCTTTTACTTTGAATGTTCAGGTTGAGTAGTACCAACATTTTTTTTCTGTTGATATTTAACAATAAAGATACTTTGTCTGAAATAAACATTGTAAGATTCTTCAGCTTCTCACTAAAGGTCATTTTGACCAATTATATTACAGAAAGGGGAAAAAAATAGTGAAATAACACTTACCGTAAATCCTAAATTTGGTTGTTTGCATGTGTGAATGTCATTTTGCTTGCTATCTTTACTTATGAGAATGGGTTTATATGTTGACTTGTGGTATTTCTCTATAACATATCCAGGTGAAAATGGAAATAAAGATAACTAATTGGGTGTAAGTGTACTTTCATTGAGGCAATTAAGTATCTGTAAGATTATTCTTTTTTTCCTTCTTTTGCTTTTAATAATTACAGATTTCAAGTTGCATTCTTTTTAAGCTTTATCCCACTAAAAAGTATTTCAACATGAATTCTTGCAAAAATTGAAACCTTAGAAGAAAATAGCCCTCCAACAAATTTTGTCTTTGCTAAAAATAAGTTCTTTACAACGTCCATGTAATCTATCTGGATTGGTCAGACTTTGAATGAGAAAGCTAGAAGAAAAAACAGATTGAATAATAAATTTTATGCAAAATTTATTGAGCGCTTCTGAGTAGAAAAAGCCTTTTGGTAGAAACAAACTATTCTAAATCAGATTTAAAGTAATATTTCATAAACTTTTTATCCTCTAAGAGTTGATGACAATTTTCGAGATAGTTTAAGAGCTATTCTTGCTAAATTTACACATCAATGAAAGTACATTCTCTGTTTGGCAGAGAGAAGGGAAAGATATAACATGATGTAACAGGAGTAGCACTCCTGTTGGTGCGTTGGTGTTGAACAGCTGCCATAGTCCATGCCAAAGCTGTTCACATTTCAAAGCTGGATGGAATGAAGAAGGTAATTAATACAGCCAACTTAGTTTGTGCACTTGTGTGCCCAAATGTGGTTATTGAAAACTGATGAGGGCTTATTGCCCTTCCTAGGGAATTTTTTTGTTTTTTAAAAGGAGAACATATCTGAAAACTTAGGAAAGTCAGCAGTGCAGAATGGTATGAAATGTGGAGGATAAAGCAAAAGTGGGGTTTTAGGTAGAACACTGATATGTAGCCCACTGGTGGTGACGATAAAGAGTCTAACCAGCCCAGGTGCCCTTCTGAAATTTAAAACTGGTTTCTGGGATTTTTTGCTACATAAAAGATTATGTTTCCTGTAGATTTGTTAACAACACAAAAAGGGAAAAGTGTCTATCTTCGGTATGCCTCAGGAGAACAACTTTCAGAGATAAAGTGTTCTAATAAATATGTCAGTCACTTTTAGACTGTTAATGGATCTTGCTCCTATTTTGCTATGCTTCCCTTCTGCTTACTGAGCTCTGATTTCTAAATCACTGTGAACAATATGTTGTGTTTGAATTGAGAATATGTGCATATACTCCACAGTGAGTTTAGCCCCTTTCTCAGATTATTTCTATAGCATACGGGATCTGGGATTCAATCTGTAAGTCTTTTACAGTATAATACTTTCATATGGCAACTTGGCCAAGTTAGTATCATTTTATTGTACTGTATTCCAACATACACGTTCAGAAATTTTGACTATAACCTGAGGAAATCACAATTTTTAGAATGGCTTTTTGACTGATTGGAATTGGTAATTCATGTCTTTAACCTCTCCCTCAACTGTGAAGGCTGTGAACCTGTTTAATGAGAAATTAAAATTTAGCATCTGCTATAATCACTTGATTCCAGGCACTGAGGTTATAGGAAGAATAAGAAGAAAAAAAGGTACACCCACATCCCCTCCCCCATTCCCTGAACAACCTGTGAAAAAAGGTATAGCTGCATCATAGGATATTCTGATTGCTGTGAATGCCAGTCACAGAGTTTCATGTTTTTTTCTGTTTTTCTCTGCAACACCCTGCAAAACATTACACTACAAAACCATCTTCACAGCCGTAAGGGAACTTAAGGATTGTATGTTTATTACATCCTTATCCTTAAAATGAAGAACAAGAAAAGAAAACATATTTCAGACAAAAAGTAAGCTTGACGCCTTGTATCACTTTTAGGTCTTTTCATACATTAATATTAATGCATTACTGAAACATAAAACAAATATTTTTTGCTATACTGGAAAGGAAGAACCGAAAAACATTTGGAATGAAAGTAGAGAGCAAGATAATTCTTCATTTTTTTCTTTCATGAGGAAACAGTAGATAGGCCTCAATTTAAAGAAATGACTTATCAAGATCACCCTTGTTTTCAGGATGATTAGAATAAGAGGTGTTGTTTCCTTTTTTCATGCTGGAGAAAAAATTCAATACTCAATTTTCATTTTAAAAGAACTTACTTCAGTGAAGTGATGGTTATACAGCAGAATCTGAGAGCATGTCCCAGTTCCCAGGTCTCTGTATCTGTGCTGGGCACGTCCTGAATCCACCTGAGGGTGATGAATGCATTGTCATGAGTTCCGTGGTTTCATCATAAAGAAAAAGTACACACAGGGATTAGACCGGAACTGTAATGTATGGTGACCATGTCTATATTACTGATTAAAGAAGGATTAAAAACCACACCATGTGGCTGAGGATTGTTTGGTATGCATGCTGCTTAAACCTATCCCCTTTTGTTAGCAGATGTGTCTTGGAGAGGCATTCAAAACAATGAGCCATCTGACAATTCAGAGGTGTGAAGGAGTAAAGATCTATGGCTCAAGCCCACTCCCTGGGCTGTTTTTATTTAACAATGTAAATATACCTCTCTGCCTGTTCTGGATGGTCAGTGAACCTGAGATGGGTCACAGCAGGCATCTGCAAATACAGCCAAAGCTGAAGATGTGACCATATAGAAGGAATAGCAGTCTGGTTCAAATCTCTGAGTGTAAACAACAGAAATATAATTGGCTTGCACCTCAGCATGTGCAGACAGAACAGTTTCCATATTTTGTATGACAATCACATCTGAAAGTCCTGGCTTAGAGTTAGCCTGAATGAGGAACCACTGGCCTGCACCCCTGAACGCTGTGGGTAAGGGCAGTGTGATAAGCACACAGGGAGAAAAGGAGATGCGAGATGAGAGCTTCAGCTCTTAATGTTTCCTTATTTTCACTTATCTTTAGGCACACCTAGGACCTGAGCTGTCAAGAAACAAATTATGGCCTGTGAGGAAATCAGGCAGAAGTTGAACCACTTCTGCATATGCTTAAAATACACTTAAGTTTCAACAGCTCCACAAAATTCAGCTTAAAATATTCATTTTCATTACATTTTCTCTGAAAATGTACATGGCTTATTGAATTCATTTTTTTAAGGGTTTCAGTGAGTGTGAATATTTGGTTTACAAGCCTGATTTATCAAATCTCTCTGTCTGACCTGGTTCTGTGTAACCAGAGGTGTGATGGTTGGATGTTTTGGAAATTGCAGCTTTGCTGATCTTGCAGATCCCTGTGAGAATATTTCCAACATGCCTCAGAGTGTTACCTAGTTTTTGTCCCACTTGCCTCTGTGCTTGTTACACTGCTTAGAAAATAAAAATAGTAAGACAAGCTAAGGCATCCATTCCTGGGCAAGTAATGATGTACGATGTAAATATGGCACCAGCGTACTCTGCCATTGCTCCTTTGCCCTGAGCAAAATGAGGGCATCTTGTGAATGTAAGGAAAAGCTGCTTCAAATTAAGTGTTAAATTATGCTCTAAATTGCATACATTTGTTAGATGTTACCAGAGGCTTGTTCTCCCTTTTCTTCCAAGGTATGATCTGAGCACAGGTCAGTCAGACCTAAAGTCTGTTCCCATAAACTCAGCTCATCGCAGTATAATCCCCTGAGTCAGCTAAATAGTTATCTTCTTTACAATGCCAATGTTCTTCTGTTTTTGTTTTGTTTTAAAAAATAAAGGTAGGCAGTAACATTTACTTATCTTGTGGTTGGAGATCATAGGCATTTTCCTTAATCTATGCAATTTTATCTTGAGCAACAAAGCAGCACTATGAAATCTGAATTCTGTATAAATCAACATAGCTGATTTTATGACAAACTTAAAGGCATTGCATGTAATCTCTACGCATATATGTCAGCTGTGATTTTCAGTGCTTCTCCTGTAAAACATTTCTGGGGTTAAATTTAGTCATTGCTTCCCATAATAAAGTATTTTGAATTTACAGGTGAGGTAAAGCCTGAATTTTTAGAACATAGGTTGTACAATGGTAATGACTTACTTAAGAATCTCTCCCTTAGCAATCAGTGGGATTTCTCCAGGCTAGGATATCTATTATCAACTGGAGTTATCAACGACGACTGAAGTGGATCCTTGCAGCTGTTCAGTGAATAGCTCTGGACTCTCTAATGAAGCTGATACTATCTTTGTGCTTGCTACCTGCAAAACAAGGATTAAATCATTGTTCGTAAGCAGTTAGAACACTAAAAGGCACAGAAACATCTTATAAACACCTTGATAATATTTTCTTACGCTACAGTTCTGAAAGCTAAAGTACTATTAACTATCTACAAAGATCACTTGACATGATTTGAACATTGTTTTTGCTCAGCTTTCAAATTATTTTTTTTTCTGTCAAAGAAAAATATAATCTCCTTTGGAATTTAAAGCCCTGGATGATATCATCAGGCCCAATAACAGCTGTGATTTCTTCAGGGAGAGTTTAATCAGTTTGTTGTGACATGGTACCAGGAACTCAATTGTGATTGATCACTACTGCCCAAGAATTGGCCAGAAGGTAGTCTGAGCAAATCATTTCAATAGTGCCTTGGAGCTGTAGAACCTCAGATTACCAGAGGCCTCTTGAAGCTGGTAGAAATAGTAGGCTGCATGATTGGAAGGGTTTCCAGCAACTCTGTAAATACTGCCTTTGGCGTGGCCAGGAGAACTTCTGTTATCCTATTACTTAGTGCATTGGTTCTCAAGATTGGATGAAGGGTGAAATAGATCACTCTCTGAGGCTGCCCTACTACTAGTAGTAAAATATCAGTGAATTTTCAGGAAATTTTTAAAAAGTTCTTTCTATGAAAACTAAATTTTCTGTGGTTCTGACAGTCTGTATCAAGTTTTCTTTTTCCTTTTGATAGATTCAGATAACCAAAGAGGCTCTTATGCTACTCTGTGTGTAACTAGTACATATCCTGGCCATAAAATTTCTTCTATGGTATTTATATTAAATCAATATGTCATGGTTGATCTAGAGAACCCCCTTTAAAACAGCATTGAATCCAAGGCATCAAGTCAGTGAGCAAATCAATAGTCCATCAAATCCCAATATAAATTATTTTAGTGGCTATATGCCTTTTTATTAGTTACATAGTGGCGCTCACTTTCAGTCACCAGATCTTGTTATGCTTCTTGCCTTATACATCGTGCCTTTACTATATGAAATTTTCTGTAATGAAACTGCTCATAACAACCAAGTTCTCGGAAGAGACTTTCTCTGCTTGCTAGCACATACTAATATGTGTGCCATCATACCTTAGCCAGTATTGTTACTACTACTGTAAAATGTTTTGCTGCATGATCCTTATTTTGAGATAACCCAAAATCATTATACTGTAAAATACCCTAATATGGAGTGAATGATAATCTTCCTATTTGCCCTGCGCTCCTCAGAACCTCTTTGTGTCCCAACAGGTTTTCAGCACACACTATAGTCATGCCACCATCTTGCTGACAGTGATCGAGTCTGCCTTTTTCAGGTAATTTAATAAAATTGAACTCCTTTAATAACTGATTGAAAATGTTTTCTTGACCCCAAATATTTTTTTCTAAACCTTATTTTTCACTTACTAATGTTTTGGTTTTGTTGTTGTTGTTTGTTTGTTTGTTTGTGGGTTTTTTGTTTGTTTGTTTGTTTTGGTGTGTTTTTTTTTTTTTAATCTGGACAATCACATATAATATTCTAGTAATAGCTACTCTAGTCCTGTAGAACAGTTTTCTACTTCTATTCAGTATTCTTTTGCTTATGCATCCATCCAAGGATCACAGATGTTGATCCAGATGTCATATTAAAGTAAGAGCTCATCACCATGAGCTATTTAGTTTTCCCAATTACCCATTTCCCAAGTCATTTATTTCCAAAATACTATCCTTTATGCTGTATATTCTTTGTCTTGAAATGGTAAAACATATAAAGGCTGAGAAAAAATTACTAAAAAGAAGAAATATTGAAAATTTTTACAGGCCAGTTTTAAAAAAAAATGTGGGGAAAAAAAAGCACTTAGGTGACCATCTTGCCAAAAGAAGGAGACAAGAAGTTATATGCTTGCACTTCTTCCCAAAATTATTTATTATAAGTACGCAAGGCTAAAAAACTTCAGTAGGATGACTGCAATCTTCTATTCCATTTTCTGTGGAACAAGTATTTAGGTCCCTCTACCAATTTCAGCTTCTTCTAGATTGTTAATTTTGTATAATACAGTTTGGGGTTTATATATTTAAAATAGATAATTTTGTGTGTATTATAAAAACTTACACATCTTGGCAAACATCATGACTGGTCTGAAATGAAATAGTCTCAAAATATTCCAACCAGGTCTATCTGGAAAAGAGCAGATTTCTAGCTCCTCACTGGAAGCACTTATACAATAAGATAACAGAGGACAAGAAGAAATTGTAAGTTAAGGGAACTGCTGACAGCAGTGAGCAGTATAGAACTGAAAAGAGGATTGAGATGAAAGAATATTCTGGTAACTCATGAGCACGCTTGTTGATGTACATTTAGCTTTGGAAATGACTATTCATAATCATATAAAGAAAAACAACAGGCATTGATGAAAGTGTGCCAGGGACATGCTCAAAAAAATATTGCTAGAGTAACAATGAATTGTGAAGCTATGGTAACAAATGCTCCAGACAACTTTGTGTCCAAAGATATGGAGAAAAAGAGGGAGAAGCAGGAAAGAAAAGATATTAACCAAACTTTTCAGAATAGTTAGACTGAGATGAGGGGAAAAATAAGGAAAAAATTGTTTGGACTAGAGGAAGGACTGAAAAATATCAATACAGACTTCTATCAATAGATATCTATTTTTCATTAGATGAATGTAATCCATTTATTTCTCCTGTTAAAATTGGATGCTACTCTATTCACAGATAGATACTTTGGTAGTTTTCTGCCCATTTATTTCCATGATATTCAAAATTATGTTTCTTGGAAGCTATTGATTAGATGACTCTTTATGTTTCCTGAGTGAATGAAGTAATACTTTTGGTCTAGGTTTGCTTAATGAAGAAATGTAGAAATTGCTCTTTTATAGTTTGACAGGAAAATCCCTCTTTTGAGAATTCTTATTTCCAAGTACCCAACTGCTCCTAAAAAGTGAGTTCAACATTTGGTATAACCTTTTCCAGGTTGTGAAGTGGTGATTGCAAAGGCAGAGAAAAAGAACAGAGATGGGCATATTAGGTGAGTTTATGAGACAAAGCACATGTGTTTGTCAGCTAACAAAAATACTAACAAGAGTCTTTATTAAAGTCTGTATCAGAATTCAAATGAATACCTAGGAAAATGTTTTCCATTATGGACAAGATCCAAAGCTCACTGAAGCTGATTTAGTGGTTTTCTTGTGATTTCACAGAGCTAAGGAAGTACATTATATGCTTAGTTTATTAAAAAATAAAGATAATAAATTTCCTGTGCAGTTACATGTGCTGTGACACACATGGTGTAAACACACTTTAGATCTCCTTCAGATGCAACAAAGTAAGCAAACTATCTTCATTGCTATGATGACTATTACATTACTTGAACTGAAATTGGCAGCTTTTCAATAATTTGATTTTTAAGATACATATTTGGTATAGAAAACAAAACAGATGAGCAAGTGGCTGGTATGGAAGGGTCATATGTTATAATATGTCATAAATAAAGTCTTATAAGGAACCAGAGAAAATAGGTTAGGAAAAAAATAAGTTATTTGTTTTACTCCTACTGGAAGCTACTTGAACCACATGGACCAATAGGTCAATAGTCCCCAAGGAACAGATTAAAAAAAAAAATCCAATTTTTAAATGAATGGGCAGATAAAAAGTGGTGACCTTCAGATAAACAGAAAAATAAAGACAAGGGAAAAGTTATCACATTTCTGAGGGAATTCATACATGTTTGGCAACTAACAAAAATATTGACAATAGTAAGTAGAACTCTGGAGCTAAGGCTAGCAAAGAGGAAGCAAAAAATACTAGCTTTTAGCAGAGAAGAGAAAAGGAAACTAAGACTGCCATCTAAGAACAGATTGGTAGAGAAAGATAAAGTCATTATGTCAATGAGTAAAGCTTGATGCCTGGAGGAACAGGCATGGGTTCAAAAGGATGAAAGGCATGAATAGGTGTATCTGATTAGAAGGACTGAGATTAGAACTGAATAAGAAAGTTGAGTGCACCCTCAGCAAGTTTGCACCCTCAGCAAGTTTGCAGACAACACTAAGTTACACAGTGCGGTCGACAAGCTGGAGAGGAGGGAAGGGAAGCCATCCTGAGGGACCTTGACAGGCTTGAGAGATGGGCCCATGCCAACCTCATGAACCTGAACAAGGCCAAGTGCAAGGGTCCTGCTCCTGGGTTGGGGCAATCCCAAACAAAAATACAGGCTGGGCAGGGTATGGATTGTGAGTAGTCTTGAGGAGAAGGTGCTGGTTGATGAAAAGCTCAACATAAACCAACATTGTCTAGTAGGAGGTATCCCTGCCATGGCAGGGGGGTTGGAACTAGATGATCTTTGAGGTCCCTTCCAACCAAAACCATTCTATGATGATAATTCTACAATGTGCAAATGCAGCCCAGAAAACCAGCTGTATTCTGGGCTGCATNTCCAGAGAGGTGGAACATGGACCTGTTGGAGTGGGTCCAGAGGAGGGCCTTGAAGGTGATCAGAGGCCTGGAACACCTCTCTTACAAAGACAGTCTGAGAGAGTTGGGGTTGTTCATCCTGGAGAAGAAAAGGCTTCAAGGAGACCTTATCGCAGCCTTCCAGTATCTGAAGGGGGCCTACAAGAAAGATGGGGAGGGACTTTTTACAAGGGCTTGCAGTGATAGGATGAGAGGCAATGGGTTCAAACTGGAAGAGGTTAGATATAGATTAGAAATTAGGTGGAAGTTTTTCACTCTGAGGGTGGTGAGACACTGGCACCGGTTGCCCAGGGAAGCTGCGGATCCTCCAACACTGCATGTGTTCAAGGCCAGGTTGTATGGGACCTTGAGCAATCTGGTCTAGCGGGCAGCAGGGGATTGGAGCTAGATGATCTTTAAGGTCCTTTCTGACCCAAAACATTCTATGATTCTATGATCATTTTAAAGTGGCTAGCTAGAAAGTTGCTTGATGTGAAGCAGAGACTATAACTCTTTTAAACCAAAAAACCTAACTGAATAAAGAGAAGGGCATTTATTTGGTGAGGTGTAACCAGTGAAACCATGACAGAAGACTAAAGACAGGAGACACCTGAAAACCAGAAGCTGTAGAAAGAAATGAAAGCTAGGGGAAAGCCTGAAAAGATGAAAAAAAAAATCAGATTTGGTTACCTGGTGCTAGGGCACAGAATGGTTGAAATGATAAAAAAATAGAAAAAAAACCCCACAAAATAGTCAAAGAAGCTGAAAGATACAGACACTTAAATAATTTGTTTTTAAAAAACATCCCAGCCTAGGGGAAGGTGAATTCTCAGAATAAGGTAATTGTTGAAAAAGGAGAAAAAATAGCTAGTATCACAGTGAAACACTTCGCATATCTTCACCAATCTGTTTTACAGTCTACTATAGAAATTGCAAAATGCTAGTCATGTTATTTCAACAAGACATCATGTCACATATGCTTTTGAGCTCATCCAAATCTGTTATGTAGTATCTAGTCTCTGTAAGAAAGTAACCCTTTACTACTGAAAGGTTAACTTCTGAAGTCACCTAAGTGTTACTACTATTTTAATCTATGAGCCAGTGTGCATTACTTGTATCTCTGTGAGCACTGGAAAAAAATGGTCTCAGGTACACATATTGTGACTTGGAATGCCTCCAAAATTAGCTGGACTAAGGGCTCGGAAGTACCAACATGATTTATCATTCTCATAGTGAGGCTGGGCTTTTGTTTATATTATGCTTGCAGCAAGCATTACAGCATTTTTCCACTGCATAATAAAATGTACCTTTGCAGTCAGGATGAAGTGATTTCTAAGGAGCTTAGCTCTTAAGTGCTGCCTTTTCAGACTTGAGAAGATACTTGGAATTTTGAAGTGACTTAAACAAACATTTCTTAAATAAATCAGTTTAATGACATTTTCTGTCTCTGTTCTGCCATGTAATCATTCAGACACTTCCATCTATGTCAGGAGGGATACAATGTATGTAACTATCAGGATCTGCTGGAGACACACATCCTTCTAGAGCAGATGTTTGAGGCTGCACATTCAAAAGAGTACCAGAGACCTTTATCTATACAGAAGAACTGAGAGTCTTTTCAATAGCTAGTGATATCTGGAGAGCTGAAGATGTGACCAAATCTAAGTGACTACGCTGGGGTGGGCTGAGTAGGTCAGCAATCTGTATTAGCAGTAATCACTGGATCTCCATTGTCTATAGTAGAAGTTTAAGTGCCATAGCTGACAAGAAGACATCTACATCTGCAGATGAATCTGGAAAGTGACTGACCACAGCATCTAATGACCTTTGAGATATTCCAGTGAATTCCAGTTGTGCTTCAGCCGCTATTTCATAAAGTAGTCTGTAGGCATCTCCCATAGGCCCTATTTTCTATTTCTGTTCATTTTAGGATGAATGTCCAATAAAGTCTTAGCCTGGATCAGTAATGAACCTTTGGAAAGTGTCTCCTGGTTGTAATTACTTGTTGTGTTTTGATGTGTTATGAAGCTGTCCCAGAGTACATGAATCTGTTTGCTTTTGGATTAAATTTAACCAGAATATGGTTTTAGTAAGTGTATTAACTTATTGCTAGCTACAAATGTGATTTTTGTAACCAGAATAGATTATAAAACTCTGAAATGTGCACTCATTACCAACTTTCAATCTACAGACCTGCCCCTATAAGCTGAGACTGTATCCTGGGCTGCACAAAAAGAAGCATGGCCAGTAGGCTGAGGGAGGCAATTCTCCCCCTCTACTCCAGTCTCAGGAGACCCTACCTGGAGCATTGCATCCAGTTCTGCCAGAAGAAGGACATGAACCTGTTAGAGTGGGTCCAGAAGAGGGCCACAAAAATGGTCAGAGGACTGCAGCAACTCTCCTATGATGAAAGGCTGAATGAGTTGGGACCATTTATCCTGGAGAAGAAAAGGCTCTGGGGAAACTTGATTGTGTGCTTTCAATACATATAGGGAGCTCATAAGAAAGACAGTGAGAGACTTTTTACCAAGGCCTGTAGTGACAGGACAAGGGGCAATGGTTTTAAACTGAAAAGGAGTAGATTTAGTTTGGACTAAAGAAAGACATTTTTTACTATTGAAGTGGTGAGACACTGGCACAGGTTGCACAGAGAAGTTGGCAATGACCCATCATTGGAATTGTTTAACGTCAGGTTGGATGGGGCTTTGAACAACCTGATCTAGTAAAAGATGTTCCTGTTCATGGCAAGAAGGTTGGACTAGATGATCTTTAAAGGTCCTTTTCAACCCAAACCATACTATGATTCTGTGATACTTGCTAAAGTATCTTGGATGGTCTAGGTTTTCTCCAATACCACTAGATATCCATAGTTCATCAGCTTACTGCCTAGATTCCATTTATTGTGTATATCAGATATTTAATTTAGTTGCCTAAACACAGCTATTTATGTAGGATGTTGGTGGAAATATCCAAGCAGTAATACATATTTCTATTATTTGCTTCTACCACAAATCTATCTCTAACTCATGCATTTCTACTGCAGCAATAAAGATTAAAAAGTAAATATGCAGTTTTCAGTATAAGGAGACCTTCAGGAAAGAGCCATGCTTATTATTTATTTTGAATAAAATTTGCTTCTGTTACTTTAACTAAAAATTAAAGTGCAATTTTCTCTTACTTATCAAGCTCACATTGCCTTTGCTGGAGGTAATTTCTGTTGCCTGATACTTCCTATCAGTATCTTGATTTACTGAGCAGTGGGAACCTGATACTAGAGAAAAGGAAAAAGAATTTTCATATTGTATCTTTTCCTTGTTGTAAGTTTCCAATTTTTGAAGGAACACTTTCCTGATGTCCTTGCTAAGAAGGGTATTCACAATTGAAAGCCAAATATATGCTAGTGCTCATATAATGCACTTAGTTTACACTACCTGATGGTGTTCACACTACCTAAGGGTTTTTGCACTTCAGAGACTCACTGTGTCTTCAGGCAATTAGCTCCTGATTCAGCAAAATAATTATTAAATCTTAAAAGTATAGCATGTAATTAAGGGTATTGCCTTTACCAAAACTAATGCATAGTAGTAAGGGAAATGCATACTGATGAGGACTCTTGATTCAACAGGCTAGTCATATGTACTTGTATGACACATACATACTTGTATGACCTTGTACAATTTACTTAGATCCAAATGTATGTCTGTAAGTGATAAAATGAGCTTAACCTAAAACTGTTTGCAAAGCAAATCTGAAGTTTTTAACCACTTAACAGCACTTTTTCAGTTTAAGAAACATAGATTGGTTCACTACTGCTGAAGACAATATGCTACAGTTCTCACCTTTTGTTACTCACACTAATCTTTTATACAAAAAATACAGTGGTCAGAGGTGGGCACCTAAGTTCCAGGCTCTCTATGACTTGACTTTTTTCTACTTCACATCTCCAGCACTTTCATTAAAAGGTTATGGAAAAGACTGGGATTCTTTCTTAAACCTGCCAGGAAAAGGTCAGATTCATAGTGCCAATGCCTAGATCTTACCCAGAAATTACAGAATGATAGAAAGTTAGGGGTTGGAAGG